>QANY01009524.1:0-105371 GCA_003255025.1 Datisca glomerata
TTCTCTTTGTGTCATAGAAAATGGGTCGGGGTTTCTTGTTCTTCAAAATCGATCCTTGGATTCTCGAACCATCATTGTTATCGGATTTCATCGCAAAGCGACGGTGAGGTTCATATCAACTAGGCAAAGAGGGGTTAAGGTCATTAGTAGTAAAATAAACATCCTTATAAATGAGTACAAGTAGTTGTTGCCTTGCAATAAGAACACTCTTAACATCACTTTTTCCAGCAAAAGCACTCACTCTCAAGTCTCTCTCTTCCTTTTCTATGCTTTTTTGCACACTTTTTCTCTCGGCCTCACTCATTTCTTAAAATTTTTTCTCTCGACCTCACTCTCACTCTCTCTTATTCTCTATTTTTGCACTCATTTGCTAACCTAATCTGATCTTCATAAGCTTGCAAAGGTGTGAGATAGGTTAATACAAAAAAGTGACTTTCTTGAGTATGGCGTCTAAACCAAACCTTTTGTTCTTTTCGAAGCATCAATTTGGGTCTTTTTGTGTCATAAAAAATGGATCGGGGTTTCTTCTTCTTTAAAATCAATCCTTGGATCTTGAACCATCATTGTTATTGGGTTCCTAGGGCAGGTCGCGTAGTTGATTCATAACAAAATGTGGTTTCGGTGTCAAAAGTCAGTTCGAGTACATGACATACCCAAAACATCAAAGTTTCACCATGTTCATCTAGTTTGGGCCTAAACACGTTCTATTGGGTCTTTTTGATTCCGTATAGAACTAGAAGCACCTCAAATGACTACAAAACTTCAAATTATTATCTCAAACGTGTTTTAGGTGTCAAAAGTCAGTTCAAGCACATGTCATCCCCAAAAGAACTGGACATTAGGTGGTTTTAGTGAGCGAAGCTCTCCCCTCTCTCTAGAATTCTGGTTTTAGTTTTTGCTTCTCCCTCCCTTAGGGGAGGCCACGACCTTTAACAATGGTTAATGATGAGTACATTAAGCATGCTGCAGACGTTGGTAAACAAGTTTCAGGTGGTGTTAAGAAAGATTCAGCTAGTGGTCAAGCTAAGCTTGGAGTGTATTTCAATGGCCATGCTGTTTTGAATGATATGGTTACTAAGGGAGCTAGGGAAGCTAATGCCCATGTTATTGGTTTTGATGCTCTTAAGCAAGTTTCTAATACTAAGAAATTTGGACCAGAGAGTGGTTTCGTTGAGCCTGGGAAGTTAGAAGCTCAGTCCAAGGAAGCTTCGAGTTTATTAGTTGCAAAAGAGATTATTTCTGATCATTCAAAGCTTAGAGATAATTTTATTTCTTCTGATCACAATCGGAGCAAATTACTTGAGCTGACTCTTTCAGACCAACTTCGTTCAAGTCTTAAGAGAAGTAGCATAAGAGGAGGAGCTAGAGGTGGTGCTCGGAGATCAACCAGCTTGCCTAGAGCTCCAAAGGTTGAAGATGATACTCATTACCTCTCTGTCAAAGGTAATGATGAGTGTCCTTTGATAGAAGACAAATCAAGCTTGTCTCAAATCATCTTGCTTGGAGAAGAGGAAAGGCAGCTGCCAAGCATATCAAAAGGGAGAGGTGACAGCTCCTTTTTGGCAAGTGGGTGTGATGTGGTCAGCTTGAGGAAGAGTGAGGCTCCAGCTCCCAAGCTTCAACTTGGTCAACAATCTACGACTATCCTTTCTAATAAAGGAAAGGACACTCAAAAAGGCAATTCTTTATTAGATAAGGCTCCTCTCTCCCATCATGACGTGGACAGCCCCTTAGGGTGACAGGTGGCAGCTTCTTTGTCTAAGGGGAAAGAGAGAGTAGATGGTGTTTTGATAGAAGGGAAAGAGAAAGAAGATATTTCTCTTTCCCATGACAATGATGTGAACGTAGGTGGAGTTCCAAAGCTGGTGGCAGATTCTCTCTCCTCCCTTAGTTCAACCTCAGCATTGATTGTGAGTTACAAGGTGGATTTGGCTTCTACCAAAGAGGTCAGGGGCTGCCATGGTCGTGGGTTTGAGCTTGGAGAAACCACTATCTCTCCTAAACCAGATTCTAATGGGAAACAGAAGGTGAGCTCTTCTCCTCCTTCCCCAACTTCTTCTTCTAAAAAGCTGCCTGAAAATAGAATTTATCAAGACCTTTTAGCTAATAAGAGTGTTGCTCATGAGAAACTGGCTGGTTCATGGGCTGAAAGGTAACCTGAAAAAGAAGCTAAGCTTAGGTTATGTGAGCTCTTCCTTTACGGAAAATGGTGTAATGTCACAGTTAAGCTTCCTGATTATATTACTAAAGAGAATTTTTCTAGGTGGGAAGGCTGCCTTGTTGGCTACTTTGTTGGAAGGACAGCTCCATTACACTTAGTTTAGAAAATTGCTTTGCAACTTTGGGCTAAAAGAGGAATTCAGGAGGTCTCGGCTGCCAGAGGCCTTTTCTATTCCAAATTTGGCTCTGTGGAGGATAGAAACTCAGTCTTAGAAGATGGAACTTGGAACCTCTTAGGTAGGCCTATTGTGCTTCAAGAGTGGCAGCCAAATGTTAAATTCTCAAAGGAGAAACTTTCAAACCTTCCAATTTGGGTTAAATGGTGGAATGTTCCAATTGAATTATGGACTGAAGAAGCTCTAAGTCACATTGCTAGTGTTGTGGGTATCCCTTCTCACTCTGACAATGCTACTGCATCTAGTTATAGACACGATTATGCTAGAGATTGTGTGAAAATTTCAGCCTCCGATTTGATTAAGTTTTTCACCATTGACCTTGGCCTTGACGGATGGGATCCAGTGGTGGTGGAGGTGGAGTATATGTGTCTCCCAAAGAGATGAGCTAAATGTTGCCTCTTTGGTCATGATTGTGATGTAAAAGTGGCCCCTAAAAATAATCTAGCTAGTGAGGAAGAAACTGCTAGCAAAGATTCTTCTCCCCAAGATAATATGGAGCTTATGGTTTATGAGGAGCCAAAGGGTGAAATCTCTCCTCCCTTTCCTCTTAATACCATCCATGTGGAAGACCAAGTCAATGAATGGACTCAGGTGGTTAGCAAAAGGAAGGTTAAGGGTCTCATTGTGCCTTGTGAGGATAAAAATGAGCCTCAAGCCTCTTCTGACTCTACATTGAGTTTGGCTCCCCCCAAAGCTTCCTCAATTGTCAATATCACTATCGAATATGGTCCTTCTCCCAAGCTCTCTAAATCAGCTTTGAAGAGGTTGAAAAAGAAGCAAAAGGCGGAAGGCTCTTTCTTATTGGCTGATCAAGTTACTCAGGCACCCCCTGAGAATGGTGACTCTCTCTCCTCCTTTTTATGATTAATTTAGCTTCTTGGAATATAAGAGGGCTTAATGGCCTTCTAAAGCAAGCTGAAGTTAGGAAACTTTGTAAAGACTTTAAATTATCTTTTTGTGCATTAGTTGAGACTAAGATCAAATGTAATAATTTTGCTGGACTTTCTAGATCTGTTTTTCCCAATTGAGCCACCTTTGCTAACCATTCTCCTACTAGCAAAGGTAGAATTGTTTTAGCTTGGGATCCCAAGATTTTGGATGTTCTTCTAATTGATGCTTTGATCAAGCTATGTTTTGTAAGCTAACCATTCTTCACGAAAGGACAGATTTCTTTGTCTCTGTGGTGTATGCAGCCAATGATGCTATCTCCAAGAAGCCTTTGTGGGAAAAGCTTGGCTCCCATAAGACTGTAAGTCAGGGGAAGCCTTGGCTAATTCTTGGTGACTTTAATGCTATTTTGAAGCCTATTGAGCATTGTGGTGGTGATTTCAAGTGGAATGATAGCTCAATTGATTTTGCTTCTTGTCTTGATCATTTGGAGGTTCTCGACCTCCCTTATAGTGGCTGTCAATTCACCTAGTGGAATGGTTAAGTTGGTGAGGGTAGCAAGATGCGCAAGCTCGATAGATCCCTGGTTAACGGTGATTGGGCTACGTTGTTTCCTGCTACTTCTTGCCATTTTCACACCCCGGGTATCTCTGATCACTCTCCTATTATTATTCAGCTTAGGGCTAACTCGGCTAGACCTAAGCCTTCTTTTAAGTTCTTTGATTTTTGGATGGATTTGGAAAGCTTCTGGGCTGCTCTTAAAGATGCTTGGGAGATTGATGTGTTTGGGACAGCCATGTTTTGTCTCTATAAGAAGCTTAAATCTGTTAAATTTGCTCTTAAGATTTTTAATACCTCTTTTTGCTCAGATATTTCTAAAAGGGCTCTTATGGCTAGAGAAGCCCTCTCTAAAGTGCAAGCTGACCTTATTGCCTCTCCTAGTGTCGTCTGTCTTCAAGAGGAGGATAGAATTAGATTTGCTGATTTCACTAAGCTCAGGAATGTGAAGAAGATTTTCTGAGGCAAAAAATAAGAGTTGATTGGCTTGCCTTGGGTGATCAAAATTCCTCTTTCTTTTTTCAGAAACTAAAGAAGAATAGAGTCAGATCCAGAATTAATCAGTTGGTTAATGAGGAGGGTGGCCTTATTACTGATGACCAGGCTATCAAAGATCAAATTCTTTCTTATTATGGGAATCTTCTTGGGACTTCTCACATTGATCAGGAGGTGGATTGGAGTGTTCTCTCTCAGATTCTCCCTAATAAGCTCTCTCAAGCTCACTTAGCTATCCTCAATCACCCCCATACAGAGGAAGACGTTCACATAATTATGTTTAGTTTGGGGAGTAGTAAAGCCCCTGGTCCAGATGGCTTCTCTGCTGGTTTCTTCAAAAGATGTTGGCATATTGTGGGAAAAGATGTTACTAAGGCTGTTTTGGAGTTTTTAGCTCCCAATCTTTATTGAAACAGGTTAACTCTACTGCCATTGCTCTTATTCCTAAGGTCCCTGATCCTTCTAAGGTTGGTGACTTTAGGCCTATCTCTTGTTGTAATGTTGTTTATAAATGCATTTCTAAAATGCTTGCTGATAAACTTAAGAGAGTGCTCCCTGATCTTATCAGTAGCAACCAGACTGCTTTTTGTTTTTTTGGTAAACAAATTGTATAAACCAAAAGATACTTACACATGTAAAAGCGGCTTGCATTACAAATGCCATTAGAGGTAGATTTTTGAGTCTCAAAGGCTTTTCTGTGACTGAAGATAACAAAATCATTCAGCTTGCCTAGGGATTGAATGCCTCTATTTTTGACAATTAAGCTTGGTTCTTCTGTTTCTTTAGGCTGTTATCTCTTGTAATCTTTTATTAGTGTTTGGATGCCTCCATCTTGTGTGTTGGTTGGTTCCTTTTTGGTTTCTTTTGCCTGAGGTATGCCCCTTGTATTTTTGTATATTTCTTCTTCGGTTTATGCAAAATTTTAATTTACCGAAAAAAAAATCCTCAAAAGATCGAAGTTTTGCCAAGTTCATCTAGCTTGGGCCTAAACACATGCCACTGGGTTGTTTTGGTTCAATAGAAGCACCTAAAATGACCAAAACACTCTACATTCTCCTCTCACACATGTTCTGGGTGTGAAATGCCATTTCGAGTAAATGGCATGCCCAAAAGATCCAAGTTTAGCC
Source organism: Datisca glomerata (assembly GCA_003255025.1). Classification (NCBI taxonomy): domain Eukaryota; kingdom Viridiplantae; phylum Streptophyta; class Magnoliopsida; order Cucurbitales; family Datiscaceae; genus Datisca; species Datisca glomerata. Next base: position 5,465 of record QANY01009524.1, read on the forward strand.
ATGTTCAGTTAGGTTGGGCTTAAACACGTCCCATTAGGTCTTTTTGACTCGGTATGGCAATTGAAGTACCTAAAATGACCATAACACGTCAAACTCTTACCGTAAATGTGTTTTGGGTGTCAAAAATCAGTTCAAGTACATATCATGCCCAAAATATCCAAGTTTGACTGCTTATGGCACTAGAGGCTCCTAAAACGACCATAACACTCAAATTCTTATTTTTTTTTTCGGTAAAATTCTTATTTCAAATGTGTGTTGAGTGTCAAAAGTTTGTTCGAGTACATCACATGCCCAAAAAATCCAAGTTTAGCCATGTTTAGTTAGGTTGGGCTTAAACACGTCCCATTGGGTATTCTTGACTCCGTATGGCACTAGAAGCACTTAAAATGACCAAAACACTCCAAATTCTCTTATCCAAAACATGTTTTAGGTGTTAAAAGTGAGTTCAAGGATTTGTCATGCCCAAAAGTTCAAAGTTTAGCCAAGCTCATCTAGTTTGGGCCTAAATTCATCCCATTGGGTTTTTGACTCAATATCGCACTAGAAGCACTCGCTGGCTTAGCCTTACAAAAAGAGGATGTCAGTATCTTATAAAAAGTACAAAGCTAGATGTGGCTTTGTAGCGTAACCTTACAAAAGGGAGTAAACAGTATGCCTCAAGGTAAGCTCGGAAGTCCATATGCAGGCTGCATGGTGGTACTCTAGTAGTAGTGGCCAGTGAGATATCGTCAGTAGGATCCGGACCACCTGCCAAACAACAGAGCCATTGAAAAATAAACAAAAAGTAGCACCTAGGATGCTCAAAGTGAAATGCAACAATGTAGCACTAAGGGGTTAGCACCAACATGGGTTAGCACCACTATAGTATAGTGTGAAGTAACACCAAAAGGCTGAAATTTCAAACAATTAAATTAGTGTAGGGCCTTTATAGCATAGAACCCTATTAATTACAAGGAAAACAAATGATGCAATAAAGGAATAAAGTATGAGCAGGATGGTCTTCTTTGAAGGTGAGATCCAGGCCAAGAGATCATATGGGTGAGCCGAGACTCCCTATCACCTGTAAAACAACCACAGCCACTACAAAACAAACATTAAGCAGCTCCTATGAAGCTCAAAGTGGATTGCAGCAATGTAGCAACGCTGGTGAAAAGCCCAACTACACATGATAGTATGCATAACAAAAGGAAGCCAGAGCCATTGTAAACAATACTTAGCAGCCACAAACTAGAGCATTAGGTAAATGTAGCAATGAAGCTATGGTTTGGGGAAGAGGGGAGGGGGATGGGAGAGAGAGGGAAGGGGAGGGTGGGAGGGGGGCTTATCTCAGCCCAATTACAATATCATTCCTTCAGTCAAGGATACTAGGTTGGAGCTCCCAAGCATCCATAAGGGAGATCCCCAAGCTGTCTTCTCTAAATCATTTGGCATAGAAAAATCTTTCTCTGGCATTATCTTTGATGAGCTTCTCAATAATTGACCTATCCCTCATCTTCCCTACAAAATTCTAGAATTCAATCTTTCCAACTGAAGTACACAGATGAGGATAAAATAATCCTCAGTGAGCAAACTCTCAGAGAATTCCCTTTACTCTGAACAAGTAACCAAGACATCAATTGTGTCCAATTCGAAGCTTTACAAGTTAGTTTCATTTGCTCATTAGGGAGTCCCAGACTGTTTTGGCATATTCGCATTCAATGAAGAGGAGTATGGGCCACACTTGTGAACAAATGTGATCTACACTGCCAGGTTAGGGATTGGGATCAGTTTGTAGATTGGATGCTAGCTAATGCAACAGGGAAGTCACTCAAAGGAGTCCTAGTTAAGCTAGCTTTTACTTCCTTCATCTATTATATATGGAGAGAAAGAAATGCAAGGATTTTTTAAGGCAAAATCAGAGATTCCAAAATCCTAACTGAAGCTATTTCACAATTAGTCAGATTAAGGCTTTGGGATTCGAAGTGTTTTGGCACTAATGATACTAATCTACGTTTAGTGGATAGATGGGGTCTTAACCCAAGCATTTTGTAAACCTTGGCTGTCTTATGAAGCATTGATATCTAATTTCAGTACTTTACATATTACCAGTTTAATTTGCGTGCAGATCTTAAGCCTCTAATCAGGCTCTAATTTTGTACTTCCTGGGGTATGCCCCTTGTACATGTGTAAGTATCTTTTGGTTTATACAATTTGTTTACCCAAAAAAAAAAGTGAGTTCAGCATGGCCCACACAAATTACGCAATCTAGCATACTACCATCTGGAGGGTGGTTCCAAAGAACAATTTTATCCCTAGTAGCTACTTTGTGAAAGATAGCAAGTGAAGCGATGAAACTACATCGTGGGATACTATATTTGAACCAGAGTAGTCTTTCCCATCTTACATTTTCCTTTTGGGTGGCCAAAATCTTAAAGGTATGAGAGTAGGAGAAGGACCCATGCGGGCTAAGGGTCCAAATCCAAGAGTCAAGCCTAGCTACTTGAGGCAATGGGAGCTGGATATTCCTGAGTTCTAGAAGCTCCACTATATTGGTTGTAGGCCAGTGCTATTGTCCATTAAGAATAATATCACTTACTTTGGATTCGAGTTTGATACGAACCCACTAGACGACCTTCCCCAGGAACCTGATAACAATGATTGTTCAAGAACCCTGTGATCGATTTCAAACCAAGAAGGATAAAAGCTTGAACCAATTCAAACTTGTTGAAGAGAACCAAAACTAGTCGAAGACACCACAATCCAGGATGGAAAAATGGATTGATAAGTCAGGGTATGTCGAAGATGCCACAATCTGGGATGGATGAACAGATTGATAAGTCGAGGTGAACGCCACAGATAAAAATCTGATAAGTTCAAATAGCTCAAAAAGAACTAGAGAGAATTTCTCTAAATTTTATTATCAATAATCTCTCATTTTATAAAAGATAAACCCTCTTTATATAGAGGCTTGTTCCAGCACATAATATTAAATAAAATACCTAAATTTACTCTAAATTGCTAATTAAGATAAACACTATAAAAGCTCTAAAAATGAAACTGAAATTACATTTGAAATATTAAAGACATCTAATTTTAATCTAATTGCTAATCCCTTACTATTGCTTTGATGACATGCACAAAGCCTTGATTATCATTTGGACTCATATTTGCATTCAATTTTCCAGAATCAGCCCAAACTCCTTCATTAGCCCATTAAGGTTTTATTTGAATCTCTTTGATCTTGCCCTTGTAATTGGCCCATTTGGAATGTGTAATTGGCTCCATTGGGTTTGTTTCATGGTTCTCATCAGAGTTTCCATACTACCTGACAAAATTCTTTGTCCAAATTTGGGCAACAAAGGACCTAGTGGGTATCAAGGCTCAGTTAAGAGATTGATGTCCCTACCATTACCTATAAAGGCTTTGAAAAATGGCAGGAATTTGCTCCTAAGCTTGAGAATATTTCTCCAAACTCAGAATAGGTTTGAAGGAATTGGAGCTATAAATATGGAGCTTTTCCTTATATGATAGATTTGGCAACAGTTTTTCCATAATGAGTTCTTTGTTATCATGATCAGAAATCATAAGTGCTTTGCCCCTACCACCTCATTTGCTAAAACCATCTCTTTAAGACCCAGACCTCCTTGGGACTTATCACAGCAAATATTAACCCAGGCCACCTTGGGACCAAAATTCTTACTCTCTTCCCCATTCCATATGTAATTCTTAAGAGTGTCTTGGACCTTCTTTACCACTTTCATTGGTAGGATGAAGAGTCTGACCCAAAATTGGAACATTGCCATCAACACTAATTTAATGAGTTGTAATCTCTCTGCATGACTAAGAAATTTGGAGTCCGAAGATCTTATTTTCTTTGTAATCCTATCGACTAGAGGGTCACAGTTACTTTTGCCCAGTTTTGAGGTAATCAAAGGCATTCCCAAATATCTCATTGGGAATTGTCCTAAAGGAAAGTCCAATATCGATAGAATATCATATATGTGTTCATGTTGGACCCCTGGAAGGAATATTTGTCTAGGTTGGAGACGTGAAATGCATTGAAAGAGCACTAAAGTATCTTTAATGGTCTGTACTGAGTCCTTAGTCCCTTTGTAGAATATGAGCATAAATCATCAGCAAAGCAAAGGTTCACAATTTTTAGCTTCTCACATCTCCAATGGTACTGAATCTCAGCATGTGAAGCTGCAAATTGTAGTAAGCCAGTAAGGACCTTCCTTATAATCACAAAAAGGTAGGGGGTGATGGGGTCCCCTTGCCTAATACCTTTGGCTCCTCTAAAATAGCCATGTAGCTCCCCATTTATCTTCATAGAGTAAGAAGGAGAAGAGATGCACTCCATAATCCAGGAGATAAAAGGATCAGGGAAATTGAGGCATTGTAGAGCTTTACCAATTAATACACAATTAACACGATATCCTTCTTTCTGGAATAAAAGCACTTTGATAATGAGATTAGGGAGCAAGGGCTTCATTCTTTCAGTGGGGATCTTGGTAATACATTTGTAAATGACATTACAGCATGAAATGAGTCTAAAATCACCAACAAAAGTGGGATTTGGGACCTTAGAAATGAGAGAGATTGCTGTAGAATTAGCTACTTTCACGAGGTTCCCTGTCTGAAAGAACTCCTAGATAGCCTGCGTAACATCACCCTCTACGATATGCCAAGCTTTTTTGAAGAAGCTACCTGGGAATCCATGAGGACCTGAGGCTTTGTCACTTCCCATTCTAAATAAACTGGATAGTTCTAATCTATCAATGGGAAGTGACAAAGCCCCATGCCCTGATGGATTCCCAGCTAGCTTCTTAAAAAAAGCTTGACATATTGTAGGGTGTTATGTTACACTGGTTATCTTGGAGTTCTTTTAGACAGGGAAGCTCTTGAAAGAAGCTAATTCTATAGAATTTCCCTCATTCCATTCTGTAATGTCATCTACAAATGAATTACCAAGATCCTCACCAAAAGAATGAAGCCCTTGCTCCCTAATCTTATAAATCAGAATCAAAGTGCCTTCATTCCAGAAAGAAGGATAGCTGACAATATCTTCCTCACACAAGAACTTCTTAGGAGCTACCATAGATCTTTGGGATGCCAAGGTGTGCATTAAAAGTGGACTTAAAGAAAGCATATGGCAGTGTGAATTAGGTATTAATTGGTAAAGCTCTACAATGCCTCAAATTCCCAGATCTTTTCATCTCCTGGATTATGCAAAGCCTTTATAGGTAATGGTGGGGACATTAAACTCTTGACTGACCCTTGTCACCCCTTAGGTCCTTTGTCAGGTAGTGCATGGAAACTTGAATACGGACAATGGCACTGGCCTGCAACCAATAGAGTGGAGCTTCCAAAACTCAGGAATATCCAGCTCCCATTACATCAAGTAACTAGACTCGACTCTTGGATTTGGGCCCCTAGCTCGCATGTATCCTTTTCCTCCTCACATACCTATAAGATTTTGGCCACCCAAAAGGTAAAGGCAGGATGGGCAAGACTAATCTGGTTCAAATATAATATCACACGATGTAGTTTCATCGCTTAGCTTGCTATCCTTCACAAACTAGCTACTAGTGATAAAATTGCTCTTCGGAACCACCCTCTAGCTGGTAGTATGCTAGATTGTGTATTTTGTGTGGGTCATGCTGAATCACACTCACACCTCTTCATTGAATGCGAATATGCCAAAACATTCTGGACTCCCCTAATGAGCAAATGTGAATAACCTGTAGAGCTTCCAATTGGACACACCTGGTCCATTGGTTACTCGTTTGGAGTAAAGGGAAGTCTCTAAGACTTTCTATTGAGGATCATTTTCTCCTAACTTGATAAGGCTAGAGGCTCTCTCTCTATATAGAAAATAGGCCAATGAGTTTTTCTGAAGAAAGTTTCTACAAACAAAAATCAAGAGTTCTATGGCTAAACCTAGGAGACCAAAATTCTTCTTTCATTTTTTAGAATATGAAAAAGAGAATAATCAGATAAAGAATTAGACACCTGACACACTAGGGATCAACCATTTCTAACCCTAAGGAGGTCAAGGACCACATCTCACAATAATATGTAAATCTTTTGGGTACCCCTAACCCACCGCCAGATATCAATTGGAGCATATTGGAAAAGGGATCTCCCCAATAAACTGGATAACTCTCAAGGAAACAATCTTTAAAATGGAATGTGACAAAACCCCATGCCCTGATGGATTCCCAACTACATTGCTGCATTTCACCTTGAGCATCCTAGGTGCTACTTTGTGTTTATTTTGCAATGGCTCTATTGTTTTGCAGGTAACCTGGATCCTACTAACGACATCTCACTGGAAATTACTACTAGAGTATCACCTTGGAGCCTGCATATGGACTCCCAAGTTTATCTTCAGGCAAACTATTTACACTCTTTTATAAGGCTACCCTATAAAGCCACTTCTAGCTTTTTGTGCCTTGATAAGATGCTGAAATCCTCATTTTTTAAGGTTAAGCTAGTGGGAGCTCCAACCAAGTATCTTTGGTTGAAGGTATGGTATTGTAAATTGAGCTGAATAAAGGCCCCCACACCCTCCCCCCCTCTTCCCCTCACCTTATTAGCTTCATTGCCACATTTACATAGTGCTTCAGTCTGGTGCCGCTAAGTATTGTTTTGCAATGGCTATGACTTCCTTTTGTTATGCATATTATCATGTGTAGTTGGGTTTTCCCCACCGTTGTTACATTGCTGCAGTCCACTTTGAGCTTCTTAAGAGCTGATTAGTGTTTGTTTTACAATGGCTATGGTTGTTTTCCAGGTGATAGGGAACTCTGCTCACCCATATGGTCTCTCAGCCTTGGATCTTACCTTCAAAGAAGACCATCATGCTCATACTTTATTTCTTTATTGCATCATTTGCTTTCCTTGTAATTCCTTGTAATTGATGAAAGGGTTCTATGCTATAAAGACCCTACACTACTTTAATTGTTTGAATCTTCAGTCTTTTGGTGTTACTTCACACTATGCTATGTTGGTGCTAACTCATTAGTGCTACATTGCTGCATTTCACTTTAAGCAACCTAGGTGCTGCTTTGTGTTTGTTTTACAATGGCTCTGTTGTTTTGCAGGTGGTCCGGATCCTATTAATGACATCTGACCGGCCACTACTACTAGAGTATCACCTTGTAGCCTGCATATGGACTTCCAAGCATATCTTCAAGCAAACTGTGTACACTCTTTTATAAGGCTACACTATAAAGCCAAATCTAGCTGTGTGCTTTTGATAAGATAACAATGACATCCTCATTTTGTAAGGCAAAGGCGGCAGCTATTCATATAGCCCTTAGGCATTAGTCAAATTTTGTAGCTTCTTGGTTTCCACAGGTTACTTATTTTGGTGTTGACCTTGGTTGACTAGAGTTGATATTAGACTCACTTGTAAATGCTCATAATTTAGACATAGGTTTTTTGGCTGGGGTATTCCCCTTCTAACTGTGTAATTATCTTTTGGTTAATATTATTCATTTACCAAAAAAAGTCAGTTCGAGCACGTGTCATGCCAAAACGATAAAAGTTTGACCAAGTTTATCTAGTTTAGGCATAAACACGTCCCATTGGGTCTTTTAGACTCTGTATCGCACTTTTTAAAAAAAATAAATTCAGAGAAGTTTGCATTAATGTGTTTTAGACTCTGTATCGCACTAGAAGCACCTAAAATGTGTTTTGGGTGTCAAAAGTTTGTTCAAGTACATGCCATGCCAAAAAGATCTAAGTTTATCCAAGTCCATCTAGTTTGGAACTTCTCACATTGATCAGGAGGTGGATTGGAGTGTTCTCTCTCCGATTCTCCCTAATAAGCTCTCTCAAGCTCACTTAGCTATCCTCAACCACCCCTATACAGAGGAAGACGTTCACACAACTATGTTTAGTTTGGGGAGTAGTAAAGCCCCTGGTCCAGATGGCTTCTCTGCTAGTGTCTTCAAAAGATGTTGGCATATTGTGGGCAAAGATGTTACTAAGGCTGTTTTTGAGTTTTTTAGCTCCCAATCATTATTGAAACAGGTTAACTCTACTGCCATTACTCTTATACCTAAGGTCCCCAATCCTTCTAAGGTTGGTGACTTTAGGCCTATATCTTGTTGTAATGTTCTTTATAAATGCATTTCTAAAATGCTTGCTGATAGGCTTAAGAGAGTGCTCCCTGATCTTATTAGTAGTAACCAGACTACTTTTATGCTAGGGAGGAGAATTGCTGACAACATCCTCTTATCTCAAGAGCTGGTTAGAGGTTACCATAGGCCTTCTAATAGTCCCAGATGTGCTTTCAAGGTTGATATAAAAAAGGCTTATGATAGCTTGAATTGGGAGAGTATCGGGAGAATCTTGGACTTCTTGGGGTTTCCTGGTCATTTCTCTAACTGTGTGATGGAGTGTATCTCCTCTCCTTCTTTCTCTATTGTGGTCAATGTTGAGTTGACTGGCTACTTCTCTAGTGCTAAAGGGCTTAGACAGAGTGATCCTATCTCTCCCTTTCTGTTTGTGTTGGTTATGAAGGTTCTATATGGTATTCTCAAGCATGCTTCTCATAAAGCGGACTTTGGCAATCACTGGAGGTGTAAGGAGCTTGGTATTATTAACTTGTGCATTGCTGATGATCTGTTTATCTTCTGTAAGGGTGATATTACTTTTGTTCAACTAATTATGGAGAGCTTAAACTTGTTTGAGGCTATGTCTGGTCTTCAACCTAATCTACAAAAAAGTCAGATTTTCATGTCTGGGGTCCATCCATCCACTTCTCAAGCAATTCTGGACTTGTGCAATTTCAGCATTGGGGAGCTTCCTATGAGATACTTGGGGGTTCCTTTGATTTCCTCAAAGCTTAGAAAAATAGATTGTATCACCCTAGTAGACCATATAACAACTAAGGGGAAGTCTTGGGAGTCTAACTACCTTTCTTATGCTGGAAGATTACAGTTGGTTAAATCCGTGCTCTATGCTATTTTTTAATACTGGGCTGGCTTATTTATTCTTCCCAAGAAGATCTTAAATATGATTCAGGTGGTTATTAGGAATTACTTGTGGAACGCATCAGCTGTAAAGCATTCTGGTGCTAAAGTGGCTTGGAGTGACTTGTGCCTTGATAAGTCCCAAGAAGGTTTGGACCTTAGAGATCTCTCTCTAGCTAATGAAGTGGCTGTGGCTGAGCATTTCTGGTTCCTGGTCTCTTTGGATAAAGCTTCCCTTTGGAAGGATTGGTGCAAGTTTTTCTTGATCAAGAAGAGCTCTATCTTCTTGGTTAAGCTTGCCACTAATCCTTCTTGGAGTTGGAGGAAAATTCTGAAAATCAGAGACAAGTTTGCTGGGTATTGCAAAGCTCTTGTGGGAAATGGTGAGCAGATCTCTCTTCTCTTGGACCCTTGGCACCCTTTGGTGGCTCTTTCTCAATGGTTTGGACCTAGGATTCTTCTTGGTATTGGTTGGGATTGGACTACCAAGGTGACCTCAGTGATCCAGAATGCAGCTTGGAACTGGCCTATTTCTAACTCCCATGAGCTTATCACATTTAGAGAGGTCCATATTCCCCCTCCTAAAGAGTCCTCTTTGGACTGTTGGATTTGGACTCTTTCTCCCTCTGGTCTTTTCTCTGTGGGCACACTTACAAGAAATTGGCTTCAGCTGGTGAAAAAGTGAGATAGGCTCCTCTTATTTGGTTTAAGAAGCATATTCCCAGATATAGCTTTATTACTTGCTTGGCTTGCATTACAAATGCTATTAAAGGTAGATTTTTGAGTCTTAAAGGATTTTCTGTGACTGAAAATAACAAAACCATTCAGCTTGCCTGGGGATTGAATGCTTCTATTTTTGACAATTAAGCTTGGTTCTTCTGTTTCTTTAGGCTGTTATCTCTTGAAATCTTCTGTTAGTGTTTGGGTGCCTCCAGCTTGTATGTTGGCTGGTTCCTTTTTTTGTTTCTTTTGCCTGGGGTATGCCCCTTGTTTATTTGTATGTTTCTTCTTCGGTTTATATAATTTTTTAATTTACCAAAAAAAAAAGCTTTATACATGTCTTGCTGTTCTTAATAGGCTGCAACTGCGGATAGATTGACTGCTTGGACCTCCTCTCCTGGGTCTTCCACTGTTAGTAGTTGTGTACTTTGCTTGCATCCTTTGGAATCTTCTAAACACCTGTTTGTTTCTTGCTCTTACTCTAGTTTTATTTGGAAGAATTTGGTTGGTTTGTGTGGCTTGGTGTCTTCTCCTAGGAACTGGAATCAACTTATCTCCTGGTTCCTTGTGAAAGTTAAGAAAGGCTACTTCTTGGGCCTTATGTTTAAGCTTATATTCAGCTCGTTTGTCTACCATATCTGGAGAGAGAGAAATAATCGGGTCTTTGAGGGCAAAATGAGGGACAAGAAAGTAATCTTGGCTTGCATTACAAATGCTGTTAAAGGTAGATTTGTGAGTCTTAAAGGATTTTCTGTGACTGAAGATAACAAAACCATTCAGCTTGCCTAGAGATTGAATGCCTCTATTTTTGACAATTAAGCTTGGTTCTTCTGTTTCTTTAGGCTGTTATCTCTTGTAATCTTGTGTTAGTGTTTGGGTGCCTCCAGCTTGTGTGTTGGCTGGTTCTTTTTTTGTTTCTTTTTCCTAGGGTATGCCCATTTTATATTTGTATGTTTCTTTTTCGGTTTATACAATTTTTTAATTTACCGAAAAAAAGGAACTACACACATCTCATTAGGCCTTTTTGATTTTGTACGGCACTAGAAGCATCTAAAACAACCATAAAACCCCAAATTTTTATCTCAAAAGTGTTTTGGGTATCAAAAGTCAGTTCGAGTACATGCCATTCCCAAAAGAAACAAGTTTCACCAAGTTCATCTAATTTGGGCCTAAACACGTCTGATTGACTCTTTTTGACTCCTACGGCACTATAAGCACCTAAAACGACAATTGGGTGTTTTTGACTCCTATGGCACTATAAGCACCTAAAATGACCATTGGGTGTTTTTGACTCCGTATGGTACTAGAAGCAGCTAAAACGACCATAACACTCCAAATTCTTAAACCCAAATGTGTTTTGGATGTCATATGTTAGTTCGAGTGCATGCCGTGCTCAAAAGATCCTAGTTTAGCCAAGTTTGTCTAGTTTGGGCCTAAACACATACCATAGGGTCCTTTTGACATCATATGGCACTAGATGCTCCTAAAATGACAATTACACTCCAAATTCTTATCCCAAATGTGTTTTGGGTGTCAAAAATTAGTTCAAGTGCGTGCCATGCCCAAAAGATCCAAGTTTAGGTTCATCTTGATTAGGCTTAAACACGTCTCATTGGGTCTTTTTGACACTAGAAGCACTTAATATGACTACAACAATCCAAATTCTTATACATAACATGTTTTGCGTGTCAAAAGTCAGTTCGAGCACATGTAATGCCCAAAAATCAAAGTTTAGGCAAGATTGTTTAGTTTGGCCCTTAACACTTTCTTGGCTCTTATTTACCCTGTATGGCACTAGAAGCACCTAAAATGACCAAAACACTCCAAATCCTTATCCCAAATGAATTTTGGATGTCAGAAGTCAGTTCGAGTAGATGACATGCCCAAAAGATCCAAGTTTAGCCAAGGTCGTCTAGTTTGGGCCTAAACATGCCCCATTTGGTCTTATTAACTCTGTATGGCACTAGAAGCACCTAAAATGACCAAAACACTCCAAATTCTTAACCTAAATGTGTTTTGAGTGTCAAAAGTCAGTTTAAGTACAAGCCATGCCCAAATGATCCCAGTTTAGCCAAGTTCGTTTAGTTTGGGCGTAAACACATCCCATTGTGTCTTCTTGACACCATATCTCACTAGAAGAACCTAAAATGACCATAACACACCAAATTCTTATCCCAAACGTGTTTTGGGTGTCAAAAATCAGTTCGTGTACACGCCATGCCCAAATGATCCAACTTAAGCGAAGTTCATCTAGTTTGGGCCTAAACATGTCTCATTGGGTCTTTCGACTCCGTACGGCACTAGAAGCACCTAAAAAATCTATAAAACTTCAAATTATTATCCCAAATTTGTTTTGGGTGTCAAATGTCAGTTCGACTACATATCATGCCCAAAAGATCCAAGTCTAGCCAAGTATATCTAGTTTGGACCTAAACACATCCCATTGGATCTTTTTGACTTTGTATGGCACTAGAAGCACCTAAAACGACTATAAAACTCCAAATTCTTACCTTAAATGTGTTTTGGGTGTCAAAAGTCAGTTCAAGTACATGTCGTGCCTAAAAAATACCAACTTTAGCCATGTTCATTTAGTTTGGGCTTAAACACGTCCCATTGGGTCTTTTTGACTTCGTATGGCATTAGAAGCACTTAAAATGACAACAACAAGCAAAATTCTTATTCCAAACAAGTTTTGGGTGTCAAAAGTCAATTCGAGTACATGTCATGCCCAAAAGATCTAAGTTTAGCCAAGTTCATCTAGTTTAAGTTTAAACAGGTCCCATTGAGTTTTTTTAAGTCTGTATGGCACTAGGAGCACCTAAAACAACCACAACACTACCAATTCTTATCCTAAACATGTTTGGGTATAAAAAAAAAGTTCGAGTACATGCCATGCCCAAAAGATTCAAGTTTAGCCAAGTTCATCTAGTTTGAGTCTAAACATGCCCCATTGGGTCTTTTGTGGCCCTAGAAGCACCTAAAACGACGACGACAATCCAAATTCTTATCCCAAATGAGTTTTGGGTGTTAAAATTTAGTTCGAGTACATGCCATGCCCAAAAGTTCCAAGTTTAGCCAAGTTCATCTTGTTGGGCCTAAACACATCCCATTAAGTCTTTTTAACTCTACATGGCACAAGAAGCTCCTAAAATTACCACAACACTCCAAATTCTTATCCCCGTCAAAAAAAGTTTGAGTACATGCCATGCCCCAAAGATCCAAGTTTAGCCAAGTTCATCTAGTTTGGGCCTAAACACATCCCATCGGGTCTTTTTAACTCCGTATGTCACTAGAAGGGCCTAAAATGACCATAACACTCTAAATTCTTCTCCCGAAAGTGTTGTTGGTGTCAAAATTAAGTACGAGTGCACGCCATGCACAAAAGATCCATGTTTAGCCAAGTTCGTCTAGTTTGGGTCGAAATAAGTGTCATTTGCGATATGATACCTTCAGGAATAAGCTTGAGAATCCTTTTATTATGTATACGAACCCTCAAAGCATTAACATGAAAACCTCGAAAATCAATTCGGCAAGAAAAATAGATTTCTTAGATGGATGATCAAGAAAATAGATCATGTCAAGTCTCAATTAGATTCTCCAAATTTCTTCTTCTACTAGTCACCATTTCATCCCACCAAGCTAGCATAATCTATAAATTGAGTAACCGCCAACTTGACCTTCTTCTCCTCACTAAAGTGATGACAATCAAATATGAGTTCCACCTTCGTTTCCCACTCTAAATATGCCTCGGATCTAATTTACCTTGAAAATGAGGTATCTTAAGTTTAATGCTTCCCAAATTTCTATCTACAAAATCGTCGTTGCCTCAGTTTCTACCATGAAATTGGTTTTTTTACGCATTCTTCACCGGTACTCCCTTACGTGTTTGCACTCAAAAGATAGGGGTGGTCACTCGTGGTTAACTCAATATTATACGACTCCAGCTAATTATTTTATGTTCTTAGGTGAATCACACTTTTTAAAAAATTCAAATAGCTTGTAATGTGTAGAATTCCAAACCAGAATTCTTCCCAAGAAGATCTTAAATATGATTCAGGTGGTTATTAGGAATTACTTGTGGAACGCATCAGCTGTAAAGCATTCTGGTGCTAAAGTGGCTTGGAGTGACTTGTGCCTTGATAAGTCCCAAGGAGGTTTGGGCCTTAGAGATCTCTCTCTAGCTAATGAAGTGGCTGTGGCTAAGCATTTCTGGTTCCTGGTCTCTTTGGATAAAGCTTCCCTTTGGAAGGATTGGTGCAAGTTTTTCTTGATCAAGAAGAGCTATATCTTCTTGGTTAAGCTTGCCACTAATCCTTCTTGGAGTTGGAGGAAAATTCTGAAAATCAGAGATAAGTTTGCTGGGTATTGCAAAGCTCTTGTGAGAAATGGTGAGCAGATCTCTCTTCTCTTGGACCCTTGGCACCCTTTGGGGGCTCTTTCTCAAAGGTTTGGACCTAGGATTCTTTTTGCGACTGAAGATAACAAAACCATTCAGCTTGCCTGGGGATTGAATGCCTCTATTTTTGACAATTAAGCTTGGTTCTTCTATTTCTTTAGGCTGTTATCTCTTGTAATCTTGTGTTAGTGTTTGGGTGCCTCCAGCTTGTGTGTTGGTTGGTTCCTTTTTTTGTTTCTTTTGCCTGGGGTATGCCCTTTGTATATTTGTATGTTTCTTCTTCGGTTTATACAATTTTTTAATTTATCGAAAAAAAAAAATTTAAAACAAGTTTGAGGAAGAAACGAATTTAGGGAAACAAAGAATTTAGGAAAGTGTTGAACTTAGGAAATTACAGAATTTAGGAAAGCAAGAATTTAAGATAAGGTAAGGTAATCTATGATATGATAAGATAAGAAAATAATGATAAGAGAGGATAACGATGGATTAGATAAACAAATAAATATAACAGAATTTAAAAGATAGAGATAAGATAAGGATAAGATGATAGCTAAAACAATGAAAATTCAGTTTTTTAGGTAAAATGACGCAGCAAATTTAGTGACCTTAAAAATGGATCAAAAGGAGATAAATTGGCTTCGAAGTTCGAAAAATCTATGTAGGGAACAAAAATCAGTTCGATTTGATATGCAATATTGCTCGTTTTGACTTCCGAATCAAAACTTATGGCTGTTTTAAGACTAGCCAACAAAAAATAATAGATTTTTTTTCTGAGTCGGAAAAACCAAGAAGTAGAAGGGAAGGGAAAAACACAATAACGAAGATAAAGAACGAAGAGGATTGTTAACCTGTCTTCAGAAACCAAAGCTCTGATACCAAATGATACGAAACCTCCAAGAATAGGCTTGAGAACTCCTTTATTATGTACACGAATACTTAAAGCATTAACATGAAAAACCCGAAAACCAAAACGGCAACAACCCCTAATAAAGGCTAGAAAAACATATTTCTTAGATGGATGATCAAGTACTGGAATAAAGAAAACTTGTTTGTAAATTCCAATTTCGAAACATTCCACAAGAAGGTGATCAATCTACTTGAATGTTTCTTAAAGCATGTATTCTACTCAAGAACACAAAGATAAAGCAAAAACAACATTTAGGTTTTAAATAATAAATTCTGGACTCTAAAATATTCTACCAAGGCATATTTATAGCCTTTACAAAGGTTTCCTAAAAATAAAGGTTTCGTAAAAAACCTTTAAACACAAAAATAGAAATCTTAATAATTAAGAATAGACTATATTAATCTAAATAAAACTAATGGACTCTAAATAAAGTAAAATTTCATCCAGCCCAATAGAAAACATAAAAAGTGGCCCATTACATACTTAGTTAAACTCATTAGTAACTTGGACTTGAATTAAGTTGTATTGAACTCGAGCTGAACTTGTCCCCAAAGCGTTGGTGTCCTTGTAAACCCTCACTAGTTGAATTACTAGGCCTTGCAAATGATGTCTTAAGTTGTTGAAGCTTTTTTTTCATATAAGGACATACCTTAGATATACAACCAACAATATAGTGTTAACTCTTAAAGTTAGGTGAAAATAGAAACACATTATGATGCTATGCTAGGAGAAACTCAAAATAACATACACCACATGACAGATACAATCAAATCAAATCAAGAGAAAATAACCCTCACAACAGATCCGCACGACAACCAACCATCGAACCAACGCATTACACTTCATAGCCTAACACCTCAAACATATACCAAGATACACTAAACTCGCATACAGACTAAGCTACACATCAAAGTGGTGCAGATACAGAACCGAAAATTGAAAGAAGACCAATAAAACTAATCAGGTGAAAGGACCCTTGAACCAGTTAGATACTACCCCAATTAGCAGTGACCAGGACATCGATATAGCTCCATCCTCAATTATGAATGACCACATCAGAATGCAGACATAGTCTGAACAGAGCCCGGGCCTAAAGCACCGCCGAGGATCAAAGTAAAGGCAAAGACTGAATAGGCAGACAAATGGAAGACACAAGACTGGCAGAATAATCTCCTCCATCCATGACTAGATCTAGTAACGACCCTAGGGAAGATGGAAACCACGCCCGCAGTGAAGACTAGACAAACCAAGCTCCTATTCCGGTGAAAGTAGAACAGAATCAGACCTGAAACTACCTCTATATTTCTGTGGCGAAAGCTTCAATGACGATTATGTAGTTGTAGATAGATTACTCACAGACCCTAATGCAGCTCGTGATCATCATCAACAACAAGGAACCTTACCTCCTCAGATCTATACAGATCACAACACAAGAACGTGGAAAATAACAAACTCAAAATGACATAGCGACATCACAATCGATGCAGCCGAAGTCATGGGACTCCGATTGCCATGGTGCTCCAACAGACATCAAATGGATACGAAATGTCGAACGGGTACAGACTGTGAGACTCTAATGAACCTCCTGGACGACGAACGAATAGAAACGGAACGGAGAACCCGACGAGTCTCCTGGTCGAAGAACACAGAACATAGACTCAGAACTCCGATGAACGCAGAACGCAGAACTCCAACGAACATGAACTCTAAACGCGAAACCATGAACTCCGACGAGCTACGAACAGAACACAAGCAAAGTTCGAACGCACACAAACTCCAATGAGAAATTTGAACACACGCAAACTTCAAGCACGAACTAGCTAACTCCCCATGAATAGAAAGTGAGCCACCGCCTGGCCGAAAAACCTGGAGGATGAACCCTCTCAGCATGAACATGAACGTCCAAGGCGACAATCCTTTTAGACGGTGATCTCCCGTCTTCAGATCTGCATAGGCATGCATGGAACCTAAAACTCCAATACCGGAAAAAAGAGAAGAGAGATAGGAGTCTGGCCCTGAGCTCGGCAATGCCCAGGGTCAGACTAGCCACGGATGATTTTGGTTGTTTCTAGAGAGAGTATAGACTTTCTCTCTAGAAACCGTAGGTTATTAAACTAGGGTTTTTAAGTTGTTGAAGCTTCTTAGGACGTGACCTTATTATTGGTCCTTAAGGCATGCTAATTGGACTAGAAACCTCTTGAACTTGCTCGTTTCCTTCTTTATCATGCTCATCTTCAAGATGTTGAATCCTTGAAACTTGGTGTGTAGGTTGATTCTTAACATTTTCCCTATCCTCAAAAGGATTCGTCCTTGAATCGAAAGCATCACCTACATCAAAAGGACTTAAATCAGCCACATTAAAAGAAGCACTAACATTATACTCACCTGGAAGGTCCACTTTGTAAGCGTTGTCTTTAATCCTTTCAAGAATTGAAAAGGACCATCTCCTCTTGGGCTCAGCTTGGACTTCCTTTGTAGTGGAAACCTCTCTTTGTGCAAATGCACCCAAACCCAATCTCTAGGCTGAAAAAAGCATTGGCTTTCATCCCTTATTTACACATGAAGCGACCTGGGTATTTTTTTTTACAATCATCTCTTCACCAAATCTGCCTTAGAATTAGTATCAACACTCACAAATTTGTTAGGTTCAATGGTAATAAATCAATAGGAGTAAGTGAATTAAATCCATAACAATCTCAAATGTCTGATCAAAGTTAGGTAAAGCAAGCAAATGTGCAGTACACAATTTATACTTAATGATCGGTTTTTGTGCCTCACTCCAAACAAATCCAACATTTTTCTTAACTAACTCATTCAAAGGTGCGACTATAGTGCTGAAATCTCTAATGAATCTCCTATAGAAACCAGCAAGCCCATGAAAGCTCCTCACCTCACTAGCATTCTTAGGTCTCGGACACTCCTTAATGGCTCTTACCTTGTCATCATCAACCTCAATACCTTGACTAGACACTACAAAACCAAGAAAATTAACCCTTTCCATGCAAAAGTTACACTTCTTAAGTAAGCATACAACTTTTCTTGCCTACCTATTTCTAGCACTTGTCGCACATGCATGATATGATCATCTAAGCCCGATAAAAATGATGGTTCAACAACCTAATGATCGGTTTTAAAGAAGAAGAAACCCCGACCCATTTTCAATGACACAAAGAGAACCTTAGGTATAAGATCTAAGACACAAATTGATTCTCCAAAAAGAATGATTTAGATGCCACACTCAAGAATAAGAAGGAAAGTGAGATAAATCTAGGTTTTAGAAGCCACAAGAATATTCTTGATAAGTCTGAAAAGTTCAAAGAAGAACGAAAGAGAAAACTCTCACAAATAAATGATAGTAATCAAAGTCGGTTTAAATAGAAAAACTAGAAACCTAAATAACCCTAAAGTGTTTAAATAACCTAAACTAAATTTAAAATATAAAGAAATATCGATTGGAATAGATAAGGAAGTTGTAATCCTCCCAAATGACTCCTATTGGCTATCCACTTCTAGGCCAGGATTTCCAAGTTGTCTTCATTTCTTGTCATCATTTAAAACGTCATGTCTTGCTCCATGTGGACTGCCATATTGAACGCCACATCATGCTCCATGTGCAATGCCATGTAGGATGCCACGCCATCTCCATGTAGGCTACCATGTTGGACGCCACGTCATGCTCCATGTAAGATGTCATCTTGAACGCCACATCATGCTCCATGTGGGCTGCCATGTTGGACGCCACGATGAAAAGTGTATAAAAGCACATTTATTCAATGTTTAAATAATAATATCTGTGAAAAGAAGATATTAAATATGGTGTTTATGTAATTATTTCACAAATGTTACATTCAGATATTTATTTTATTTTTAATGTGTTTTCAGGTTACAAAAATAAGCAACTTGAAAAGGAGTTTAAAATGATCTAAAACTCTATGTCTTCAGCTGCTTCCAAGTCTCCATGCGCCACCATATGAATTTTAAAATTTGAAATCTGAAGATCAACTCGAAATTTGAATTTAATTAAGCATCAAATTCGGCAGATTTGCACAGTCGAAGAAAAATGAATGTTACATAATGATCCTGATTTTTATATATTGTAAATCTGATATGGTTGGAAAGATAAGAGATTAATATTTTATTTGAATATTTTTCAACTTATCTCTTGAGGTAGAATCTACCATATTTTATTCTTGAAGCTTGAATTTTAAATTATTCTCATGATAAATGAGAAAGAGTCCTACTTGTGCTAGAGTTCTTAAAATGATAATTTTGCTGACTTTGAAAAGGAGAGATTCTAGGGAGGAGTTGCTGATTTTTATGAAGATTGAAGAGCACACAACCATTATAAAAATGGGGGCACGCCCCAACCAAGAAAAGGAGGAGGATTTTGAGTTTTTTTATTTATTTAGAAGTATGTTTTTTAGTATCTCCATGAATAGCGAATTTCTTTCTCTTGGTTAAGGGTGATTTCAAAGCTCTAGACATGGTTATTAGTTAATAAATTTCAAGAATTTTCTTTCATCTCTCTTTCAATTATGTTTATATTCCTTTGATTTCATTATCTATAAATTCTTTCTTGTTTGCTTGGGTGCGCAAATAGGTGAGCATGTTAGTAAATTGCTAGTTTAGAATTTTGATCCGTAATTGTCAAGGCTTTCTAAACAAAAGTAGCAAATTTTTTTCAATGATTATGGGATATTTTTGTTTGATTGCATAAGGAATATAATTCAAGTTTTATAAATCAAACTTGTGTGTTTGTTACTTGATTCAACCCATATCTTTCTTGATTAATTGCTTTCATTAAACTGAATTTAGAGAACTTGTTCTAGGTTGTTTAATGGAAAGAGTTTAATAAAGAACTTGTTTTACTTAGTGACAAGGTGAGGAAAGATCAAGATAATCGAACTTGTGATTATTTTAATGTTGTTATTTTTGAAAGATTAGGGAAGTGAATTCTGAATATTGACTATTTCAATGTTTTTAGAGGTGGAGAATGAATCCTTGAACTATATTTCTTATCATATTCTTAACTCTTAAAATCTATTTTTTCTTAATCCCCCATATTTTATCTTCATAATTTTTTAGAGTGTCATTAGTGTGTCTACAAGTTTTCGTTCAATTTTGTTGAGTCTAAGTAAGATTTCTAATCACATTTTAATTTCTAGTCAGTATAGAGTCTAGTGTTTATCTTGTATCAATAACATTTAATTAGAAACAATCTCATGTGGGAATGACCCTTGCTTGCTACCATACTCAATAACAATCATATTCATTGCAAGGATTTAAGTTGGTACGCTTTTGTGCGTGCCAAATTTTGGCTCTGTGTCGTCGAGGATTGTTTTACCTAATTAATTTGTTATTTTTCTTTTATTTTTATTTATCCTAATTAGTTTTTATTTTTAATTTTCTGGTACTTATGCATGAACGTCTGGGCTTAGTGGAGAAGAAGTAGATCAACAGCTTTAAAGGAACTTTGAATTCACATCATTTACTTTTTATGTCGACCAAGCAGTTCTCACTTGTTCCCACCTTCACCATTATCTTCACATCCAATTTTATTCCACATATTGAATCCAATCAAGTATTATATAGTTCCCTTTTATCTTGTTCATTTCCAAAGTCCATTCTAAAGAGGAGATGGAAGCTGCGGGTGAACAAAGAAAGCTCGAACTAAATGAGCTTGAAGTAATCAGAAACAATGCCTATGAGAACTCACAGATCTACAAGGAGAAAAGTAACACTTTCCATGACAAAATGACTTCAATGGAAATCAGGAGCTTGAAGACGAACAAGGAGTTCAAAGTGAATGGACATCAACTTATAAGGCACTGTCCCCTACAAGACAACCGGTAAGGCACTGTCCCCTACAAGACAACCAGTTAAGTGGGCAAAGGTGATATGGTTTTCTAAATACATCCCAAGGTGCAGCTTTATCTCTTGGTTGGATTTGAGAAACAAACTTTCCACTAGAGATAGGGTTGCACAATGGGACCAAACACCAGGGTTTTGTTCTGATTGTGTGTGATGTGTTGGCTACCAGGAGACACATGAGCATCTTTTTATCAATTGTTGTTATTCAGCCAGAGTATGGGTCACACTTGCGAATAAATGTGATCTACACTGCCAGGTTAGGGATTGGGGTCAATTTAGATCGGATGCTAGCTAATGCAAAAGAGAAGTCGCTCAGAGGGATCCTAGTTATCATCTTATCATCTTATCTTATCTCATCATATCTCATCATATCTTGTCATATCATATATGATCTCATCTTATCATAAATTATGTTATCTTTTCTTATCCTTATCTTTGTCTTATCTTATCATATCTTGTCATATCTTGTCATATCATATCTTATCTCATCTTATCATAAATTATCTTATCTTATCTTATCTTATATATCTTATCCTTGTCTTATCTTATCATATCGTTTGTAGATTGGATGCTAGCTAATGCAAAAGTGAAGTCATTCAAAGGAATCCTAGTGAAGCTAGATTTTACTTCCTTCATCTATTATATATGGAGAGAAAGAAATGCAAGGATTTTTAAGGAAAAATAAGAGATTCCAAGATCCTAATTGAAGCTATCTCACAATTAGTCAGATTAAGGCTTTGGGATTCGAAGTGTTTTGGCACTAATGATACTAATCTACATTTAGTGGACAAATGGGGTCTTAACCCAAGCATTTTGTAAACCTTGGCTGTCTTATGAAGCCTTGATATCTAATTTCAGTACTTTACATATTACCAGTTTAATTTGCGTGCAGATCTTAAGCCTTTGATTAGGCTCTAATTTTGTATTTCCTGGGGTATGCCCCTTGTACATGTGTAAGTATCTTTTGGTTTATACAATTTGTTTACAAAAAAAATAAGAATGGACATCAACTCAAGCCTTACTATGAGACATCAACTCAAGCCTTACTATGAGTCTTTTCTAACGCAAGATGCGAAGAATGTACCTCTCCATGAACCCAAGCCTCTTGATGGATGAATGTAATTACAAGTTGGGTTGAGGACACTAAACCAAGCTCTAATTGGGAGGCAACCCAAAGGATGGAGGGCACGCCATAACCAGATTTGCTCTTCTCTTTTCTTTTCTTCTCCTTATAATTATTTGCTTCATTATTTGTTAGTGAGTTCCTTTCTTCTCATGGGATGAATTGATGTTACATTGGGGACAACGAAAGAATTAAGTGGGGGGAAATGATTTCAGACTTCTTTCCATTTCTTTCTTTTATTTCTTTTAAAAAAACAAAAATGATATCATTAGTTGCTTTTTTTTTATTAGTTTGAGTTAAGTTTTATTTTTACGGGTTTATGATACTGTCTAACAACCATGATGAGAGCTGAGATTTGATATTATGTCTTTGATTGATTATGAACATGGATTTAGATCTTGATATTATTCCTTGATTAATATGTTTTTATGATAATTATGCTCAATCATCATTATGCACAATAGCCCTGTTTTTCAGTATAAAAGCATGCATGTTAGGATGAGTAAAATGCTTATTTCATTTATATTACCCTTGTGAGACATATTTGAGCCACTGAATTTCTTTTGAGAGGTGTAATGTTATGGTCCTATTCTTTCTTGTTCTTACTTTGACCATTACTTGAGTTGACATGCAGCTTGAGGATTAAATGCTAATAACTTTTCCGAAGGGTCTTTTCGAAATGAATGGTTGATTGAATGCCTCTTAAAAAAATGATAAAGGCATTAGGATTTACCACCGTAGCCAAATCAGCCAGTGCCCCATTGATGTTCTCACGAGAACATTCCCCGTAGTGAGCCACTTTGAGCTTTCATTACCTCTTACCCATAGTGTAGATCCTCACCCTTAATCTAAAGATGAAGTGGCAATAACATTGAAGAGACTTAAGGTGCATTCAACAAACACTTGGGATTGTAAAAAAAAAGAGAGAAAGAAGAGGAAGAAGACAGAAAAAGGAATTGAAAAAGAAAAAGAAAAAAAAAGCATGGGGTGAAAAGTTATTCTTGTAAACTTTCTTTGAGAAAATAGAAATATAAAAAAAAGTGCAAAGAAAATTTTTGTTGATTAAATATGTTCTTCGACGTTATAAGGTTGGTTGAGATGAAGCAAAGGCTCGACGCAGTGATTCTTGGCTTATATTCTTAGCTAATTGCCTCGAGTTGTGAGAAGTGTTCATTGAATATTTTGATGATGTCTCTCACTCCATGAGTCTTGAGAACCTATGTTTCATCCTTTTCATCATTTTTTTACCCACTACCCCTAGCCCCATTACAACCTTAATTGAAGACCTTTAAATTTTAGGTGGTGCCGATAACTAAGTGGAGAATTGTGCCCAAGGGAAAGCATATAGTGTCATTGATCCAAAGAGAAAACCCTCACAAATAAGAATATTCTTGATAAGTCTGAAAAGTTCAAAGAAGAACCAAAGAGAAAACTCTCACAAATAAATTATATTAATCAAAGTTGGTTTAATACATTGTGAAACAATGCTTAAATAGAAAAACTAGAAACCTAAAGAATCCTAAAGTGTTTAAATAACCTGAACTAAATTTAAAAGATAAAGAAATATTAATTGTAACAAATAAGGAATTTGTAATCCACCCAAAAGACTCATATTGACTGTCCACTTCTAGGTTAGGATTGCCAAGGTGTCTTGCTTTCTTGTCATCATTTAAAACGCCATGCCATGCTCCACGCGGACTGCCATATTCAACGCCACATCATCCTCCACGTCAAATCCCATGTAGGATGCCACGCCATCCCAAATGATCGAAGTTTAGTCAAGTTAATCTAGATTGGGCCTAAACAAGTCTCATTGGGTCTCTTTGATTACGTATGGTACTAGAAGCACCTAAAATGACCATAAAACTCCAAATTCTTATCCTAAATGTGTTTTGGATGTCAAAAGTTAGTTCAAGTGCATGCCATGCCCAAAAGATCCAAGTTTAACCAAGTTCATCTAGTTTGGGCCTAAACACGTCTCATTGGGTCTTTTTGACTCTGTATGGCACTAGATGCATCTAAATCGACCACAACAATCCAAATTCTTATCCCAAATGTGTTTTGGGTGTCAAAAGTAAGTTCGAGTACATGCCATGCCCAAAAGATCCAAGTTAAGCCAAGTTCATCTAGTTTGGGCCACATGTCCCATTGGGTTTTTTACTCTGTAAGGCACTAGAAGAACCTATAATGACCATAACACTCGAAATACTTATTCCACACATGTTTGGGGTGACAAAACTCAGTTCGGGTACAGGCCATGCCCAAATGATCCAAGTTTAGCCAACCAAGTTCATCTAGTTTGGGCCTAAACACGACTAATTGTGTCTTTTTGACTCCGTATTGCACTAAAAACACCTAAAATGACTACAAACTCCCAATTCTTATCCAAACGTGTTTTGTGTATAGAAAAAAAGTTCGAGTACATGCGATGCCCAAAAGAGCCAAGTTTAGCCTAGTTCATCTAGTTTGGGCCTAAATACGTCCCACTGGGTCTTTCTGACACCTTTTTTTTCGGTAAATTAAAAAATTGTATAAACCGAAGAAGAAACATACAAATATACAATGGGCATACCCCAGGAAAAAGACACAAATAAAAAGGAACCAGCCAACACACAAGCTGGAGGCACCCACACACTAACAGAAGATTACAAGTGATAACAGCCTAAAGAAACAGAAGAACCAAGCTTAATTGTTAAAAATAGAGGCATTCAATCCCCAGGCAAGCGGAATGGTTTTGTTATCTTCAGTCACAGAAAATCCTTTAAGACTCAAAAATCTACATTTAATGGCATTTCTAATGCAAGCTAAGACCACTTTCTTGTCCCTCATTTTGCCCTCAAAGACTCGATTATTTCTCTCTCTCCAGATATGATAGACAAACGAGTTGAACATAAGCTTCAACATAAGGCTCAAGAAGTAACCTTTCTTAGCTTTCACAAGGAGCCAGGAGATAAGTTGATTCCAGTTCCTAGGAGAAGACACCAAGCCACACAAACCAACCAAATTCTGCCAAATAAAGCTAGAATAAGGGCAAGAAACAAACAGGTGTTCAGAAGATTCTGAAGGATGCAAGCAAAGTACACAACTACTAACATTGGAAAACCCAGGAGAGGAGGTCCAAGCAGCCAATCTATCCGCAGTTGCAAGCCTATTAAGAACAGCAAGCCAAGTAATAAAGCTATATCTGGGAATATGCTTCTTAAACCAAATAAGAGGAGCCCATCTCACTTTTTCACCAGCTGGAGCCAGTTTCCTATAAGTGTGCCCCACAGAGAAAAGACCAGAGGGAGAAAGAGTCCAAATCCAAGAGTCCAAAGAGGACTCTTTAGGAGGGGGAAGATGGATCTCTCTAATAGTGATAAGCTCATGGGAGCTAGAAATAGGCCAGTTCCAAGCTGCATTCTGGATCACTGAGCTGACCTTGGTAGTCCAATCCCAACCTGTACCAAAATAAATCCTAGGACCAAACCTTTGAGAAAGAGCCCCCAAAGGGTGCCAAGGGTCCAATAGAAGAGAGATCTGCTCCCCATTTCCCACAAGAGCTTTGCAATACCCAGCAAACTTGTCTCTGATTTTCAGAATTTTCCTCCAACTCCAAGAAGGATTAGTGGCAAGCTTAACCAAGAAGATAGAGCTCTTCTTGATCAAGAAAAACTTGCACCAATCCTTCCAAAGGGAAGCTTTATCCAAAGAGACCAGGAACCAGAAATGCTTAGCCACAGCCACTTCATTAGCTAGAGAGAGATCTCTAAGGCCCAAACCTCCTTGGGACTTATCAAGGCACAAGTCACTCCAAGCCACTTTAGCACCAGAATGCTTTACAGCTGAAGCGTTCCACAAGTAATTCCTAATAACCACCTTAATCATATTTAAGATTTTCTTGGGAAGAATAAATAAGCCAGCCCAGTATTGAAAGATAGCATAGAGCACGGATTTAACCAACTGTAATCTTCCAGCATAAGAAAGGTAGTTAGACTCCCAAGACTTCACCCTAGCTGTGATATGGTCTACTAGGGTGATACAATCTGTTTTTCTAAGCTTTGAGGAAATCAAAGGAACCCCCAAGTATCTCATAGGTAGCTCCCCAATGCTGAAATTGCACAAGTCCAGAATTGCTTGAGAAGTGGAAGGATGGACCCCAGACATGAAAATCTGACTTTTTTGTAGATTAGGTTGAAGACCAGACATGGCCTCAAACAAGTTTAAGCTCTCCATAATAAGATGAACAGAAGTAATATCACCCTTACAGAAGATAAAGAGATCATCAGCAAAGCACAAGTTAACAATACCAAGCTCCTTACACCTCCAGTGATAGCTGAAGTCCGCTTGATGAGAAGCATGCTTGAGAATACCAGATAGAACCTCCATAACCAACACAAACAGATAGGGAGAGATAGGATCACCCTGTCTAAGCCCTTTAGCACCAGAGAAGTAGCCAGTCAACTCACCATTGACCACAATAGAGAAAGAAGGAGAGGAGATACACTCCATCACACAGTTAGAGAAATGATAAGGAAACCCCAAGCAGTCAAAGATTCTCCCGATACTCTCCCAATTCAAGCTATCATAAGCCTTTTTTATATCAACCTTGAAAGCACATCTGGGACTATTAGAAGGCCTATGGTAACCTCTAACCAGCTCTTGAGATAAGAGGATGTTGTCAGCGATTCTCCTCCCTGGCACAAAAGCAGTCTGGTTGCTACTAATAAGATCAGTGAGCACTCTTTTAAATCTATCAGCAAGCATTTTAGAAATGTATTTATAAACAACATTACAACAAGATATAGGCCTAAAGTCACCAACCTTAGAAGGATTGGGGACCTTAGGTATAAGAGCAATATCTGAGCAAAAAAGAGGCATTAAATTTCTTAAGAGCAAATTTAACAGATTTAAGCTTCTTATAGAGACAAAACATGGCTGTCCCAAACACCTCAATCTCCCACGCATCCTTAAGAGCAGCCCAGAAGCCTTCAAAATCCATCAAAAAATCAAAGAACATAAAAGAAGGCTTAGGTCTAGCTGAGTTAGCCTAATCTGAATAATAATAGGAGAGTGATTAGAGATACCTGGGGTGTGAAAATGGCAAGAAGTAGCAGGAAACAACATAGCCCAATCACCGTTAACCAATGCTCTATCGAGCTTGCGCATCTTGCTACCCTCACCAACTTGACCATTCCACGAGGTGAATTGACAGCCACTATAAGGGAGGTCGAGAACCTCCAAATGATCAAGACAAGAAGCAAAGTCAATTGAGCTATCATTCCACTTGAAATCACCACCACAATGCTCAATAGACTTCAAAATAGCATTAAAGTCACCAAGACTTAGCCAAGGCTTCCCCTGACTTAAGGTCTTATGAGAGCCAAGCTTTTCCCACAAAGGCTTCCTGGAGATAGCATCATTGGCTGCATACACCACAGAGACAAAGAAATCTGTCTTTTCATGGAGAATGGTTAGCTTACAAAACATAGCTTGATCAAAGGCATCAATTAGAAGAACATCCAAAATCTTGGGATCCCAAGCTAAAACAATTCTACCTTTGCTAGTAGGAGAATGGTTAGCAAAGGTAGCCCAATTGGGAAAAACAGATCTAGAAAGTCCAGCAAAATTATTACACTTGATCTTAGTCTCAACTAAAGCACAAAAAGATAATTTAAAGTCTTTACAAAGTTTCCTAACTTCAGCTTGCTTTAGAAGGCCATTAAGCCCTCTTATATTCCAAGAAGCTAAATTAATCATAAAAAGGGGGGGAGAGAGTCACCATTCTCAGGGGGAGCCTGAGTAACTTGATCAGCCAATAAGAAAAAGCCTTCAGCCGTTCGCTTCTTTTTCAACCTCTTCAAAGCTGATTTAGAGAGCTTGGGAGAAGGACCAGGTTGGATAGTGATATTGACAATTGAGGAAGCTTTGGGGGGAGCCAAACTCAATGTAGAGTCAGAAGAGGCTTGAGGCTCATTTTTATCCTCACAAGGCACAATGAGACCCTTACCCTTCCTTTTGCTAACCACCTGAGTCCATTCATTGACTTGGTCTTCCACATGGATGGTATTAAGAGGAAAGGGAGGAGAGATTTCACCCTTTGGCTCCTCATAAACCATAAGCTCCCTATTATCTTGGGGAGAAGAATCTTTGCTAGCGGTTTCTTCCTCACTAGCTAGATTATTCTTAGGGGCCACTTTAGCATCACAATCATGACCAAAGAGGCAACATTTAGCACATCTCTTAGGTAGACACTCATACTCCACCTCCACCACCACTGGATCCCATCCGTCAAGGCCAAGGTCAATGGTGAAAAACTTAATCAAATCAGAGGAGGCTGAAATTTTCACACAAACTCTAGCATAATCATGTCTATAACCAGAGGCAGTAGCATTGTCAGAGTGAGAAGGGATACCCACAGCACTAGCAATGTGACTTAGAGCTTCTTCAGTCCATAATTCAATTGGAACATTCCACAATTTAACCCAAATTGGAAGGGTTGAAAGTTTCTCCTTTGAGAATTTAACATTTGGCTGCCACTCTTGGAGCACAACAGGCCTACCTAAGAGGTGCCAAGGTCCATCTTCTAAGACTGAGTTTCTATCCTCCACAGAGCCAAATTTGAAATAGAAAAGGCCTCTGGCAGCCGAGACCTCCTGAATTCCTCTTTTAGCCCAAAGTTGCAAAGCAATTTTCTTAACTAAGTGTAAAGGAGCTGCCCTTCCAACAAAGTAGCCAACAAGGCAGCCTTCCCACCTAGAAAAGTTCTCTTTAGTAATATAATCAGGAAGCTTAACTGTGACATTACCATTTTCCGTAAAGGAAGAGCTCACATAACCTAAGCTTAGCTTCTTTTTCAGGTTACCTTTAACCTTTTCAGCCCATGAACCAGCCGGTTTCTCATGAGCAACACTCTTATTAGCTAAAAGGTCTTTATAAACTCTATTCTCATGCAGCTTTTCAGAAGAAGAAGTTGGGGAAGGAGGAGAAGAGCTCACCTTCTGTTTTCCATTAGAATCTGGTTTAGGAGAGGGAGAGATTTCTCCAAGCTCAAACCCACGACCATGGCAGCCCTTGACATCTTTGGTAGAAGTCAAATCCACCTTGTCAAGCTATGGGATGCTCTCTAGTGTGACATCTTTGTATAGCACACTCCTCATTATCCTCATCCTCTAATGACATCATAGATTCATTGTCATCTTTATCATCGATCTCAATCTCACCATCATCTCGTAGCATCATAACTCTCTCATTCAGACATTGACTCGCTATGTGACCCCTACCATGGCTGGTTGAGTCTGACTTTTGCTCAGTTTTTGTGGCCAACTTCTCCTTCTTCTCCGCATAGCTTGGTTTCCATGGGGAACAACTCAAGCCAAGGGTTGTACGTGTATCACCCCTCCTTTTGAGTTGCTGCTCAACCTTAATGGCCATGTACCATATCTTCCAGTTCCACATAATTTTGCATCTCTACCCAATCATGAATTTCTCGGTTCAATCCATGCAAAAACCTAGCCATAGTGGCCTCTCGATCTTCTTCTATATTAGCCCTTATCATAGCCATCTTCATCTCCTTAAAATAATCTTTGACACTTCGGCTACCTTGAGTGAGAGACCTTGCAGCTTTCGATACATGTCTCGATAGTAATGGCATGGCACAAACCGTCTCCTCATCTCTTTATATTTATCATTAGTTGATCCCACCAATCAATAGCATAATCAATAAATTCAACAATAGCAAGTTTTACCTTTTTACGCTTGGAATAGTTATGACAATCAAACATGAGCTCCATCCTCTTTTCCCATTCTAAATAAGCTTCTTGATCATTCGTGCCTTGAAATAATGGTATCTTCGTATTAGTTCTACCCAAATTGTTGTTCACCCTCTCACCAAACCTATATTCTCTAGTTCCATGTCGGAATCCCCTATCTCCAACCCCATGGCCTAATTTGCCAAAGTGAGAATATTGCTCCTCTTCATCAAAGTAGTTCCCAAATTCTTCCTCATACATAACCCTAGGTGATTGTCTTTCCCTTCGATGTCCTATAGGAGCTCTAGGTTGCTCTACCCATGTTTCAACCCGATCAATCCTCTTATGCGATCGTTCTAGGCCCTCTCCTAACATTCTCTTAAATTCATCCACTAACGCCTCCATTTGTAACTTCAGCATACCACCTTCCGCCCCTCCACTACCATTACTATTTGACATACTTTGAAGAGAGTAAGATTAGTAGAAAAAAAATGAAGGACCTTACAATCTCTCCTTCACGTGTTTACACTCAAAGTTTGAGGTTCACTCAATTTCTCTCGTGTTTCACTCAAAATATTTGGCTTTTACCCTCTGATTTTCTCACACACTCTTGCCTTTTACAACTCTTAGTTTTCTATTTTGGTTCATGTTAAAAACTAATAAACGAATCTGGAATTTTCAAGCAACAACAAAAAGACCTAAACAAATCAAACACTATGAGAAGATAAGGAAAAAAAACAACTAATGGATAAAATTAGAGATAAGGAAACAAAAAAGAGATCAACTTATACTATGTTTTTACAGAAGATAAGTTAGGACAAGATAAGGTAAGGATACGATGAGATAAGATAAGATGAGATAAGATAAGATAATGATTAGATAAGATAAGATAATGATTAGATAAGATAAGATAAGATAAGAAAAAGATAAGATAATATAATATAAGATAAGAAAAAAAAGATAAGATAAGATAAGATAAGAAAAAAGATAAGATAAGTTATGACAAGATGGGATAATATAAGATTATAAGAAAATATAAGATAATAATGACAAGATGAGATATGATATGATAAGATAAGACAATGATAAGATAATATAAGATAGGATGAGATAGGATAAGATAAGAAAATATATGATAAGATAAAGTAAAGTGAGATAAGAAAAGATATGGATAAGACTAGGATAAGATAAGATAAGATAGGATGAGATAATATAATTTATGATAAGATGAGATAAGATATGATATGATATGATAAGATATGACAAGATATGATGAGATAAGATAAGATGATAAGATGATAACTAAAACAATGGAAATTCAAATTTGAAATTTGAAATTCTGAATTTTAAGATGAAATTGCGCAGAAAACTTAAACACCTCTTGAAGTGATCAAAACGATGAAATATGCCTTCACAATGAACGTACAGATTGTAGATCTCAAAAATCCGATCGATTTGATATGTAATAATGACTATTTTGACTCCCGAATCCAAAGTTATGATTTTTTTTCAGAACCACCATCAAATCAGAAAAAAAATCAGAATTGAATCTGACTCTAGAGAACCAAAAGCTCTAATACCCAATGATATGAAACTCGTCGTCGTTTTGCAATGAAACCCTATAACAACGATGGTTCGAGAACCTAATATCGATTTTAAAGAAGAAGAAAACCCTGACCCGTTTTCTATGACACAAAGAGAACCTTAAGTATAAGACCTAAGACCCAAATTGATGCTTTGAAAAGAACCAAAGGTATGGTTTAGACGCCACACTCAATAACAAGAAGAAGAAGTGAGTGATAAGTCTAGGTTTTAGAAGCCACAAGAATATTCTTGATAAGTCTGCAAAGTCCTAAGAAGAACCAAAGAGAAAACTCTCACAAAGAAATTATAATGATCCAAGTTTTTTCAATACATTGTGAAATCATGCTTAAATAGAAAAAAACTAAAAGCCTAAAGAGTCCTAAAGTGTTTGAATAACCTAAACTAAATTTAAAGATAAAGAAATATAAATTGTAATAAATAAGGAACTAGTAATCCACCCAAAAGATTTCTATTGGTTGTCCACTTGTAGGTTAGGATTGTCAAGGTGTCATGCTCTAATAGACTCCTATCGGTTTTCCACTTCTAGGTTAGGATTGCCAAGTTGTCTTGCTTCCTTGTCATCATTTAAAATGCCATGTCATGCTCCATGTGGACTGCCATATTGAATGCCACATCATGCTCCATGTGTAATGCCATGTAAGATGCCATGCCATCTCCATGTGGGCTGCCATGTTGAATGCCACATAATGCTCCATGTCGGCTGCCATGTTTGTTGCCATGTCATGGTCTGTGTAGGATATCATGTTGGATGCCACATCATGCTCCATGTGGACTGCCATGTTGGACTCCACGACATGCTCCATGTAGGCTGCCATGTTGGATGGCACATCATGCTCCATGTAGGCTGTTATACTCCACATCATGCTCGACGTCATACTCCCATTGACTGCTTTATCCATCCTCTTTTCTCTAGCTCTTGTGATTTGGCATCTTGGTACTTGAAATAGATCAATCCTTTGAGGTTGTGCAACCAGATCTCATCATTAGGAGAGAGAGAAGCTTCTCCAAGCTCTAAACCATGACCGTTGAAGCCCTTGGCTTCCTTGGGAAAGGTCACACCCATCTTGTCACTCATAATTAATGCTGAGATGGAGATAAGAGATGAGAGAGAGTCTGTCAAACAGCCTTGGGACCCCCCAACACTCACATCATTGTCATGGGAGAGAGAAGCCTCTCCTAGCTAAGAGCACGACCATGACCACCCTTAGCTCCCTTGGGAGAGGTCACATCCACCTTGTCACTCATGATTAATGCTGAGCTTGAGCTAAGGGAGGAGAGAGAGTCTGCCAACAGGCTTGGGACACCACCAACACTCACATCATTATCCTAGGAGAGGGAAGCTTCTCCTAGCTTAAGAGCACGACCATGACCACCCTTAGCTCCCTTGACAGAGTCACATCCACCTTGTCACTCATAATTAATGCTGAGCTTGAGCTAGGGGGGGGGGGGGGGNGGGGGGGGGGGGGGGGAGAGTCTGCCACCAGCCTTGGAACTCCACCTAAAGTCACATCATTGTCATAAGAGAGAGAAATATCCTCAATTAGTATACCATCTCCCCTAGCTTGATTATTCTGTATATCCAAGAAGGACACATCAAAAAGGCTGTCAAAAGGCTCCTTGATTTAGGGAGCCACTCTAGCTGCAAGAAGGTTAATTCTAGCATCAATTGGGAGGAGACAAGCTCCCTTAAAACCTGGAATGGCGGACTGCACACAATCTGTATCCTGATTTGGATTTTCTCCAAGGACCAAGAGATCTTTGGCTTCTTCTTCAACCTTACGAAGCTTGGGCAAGCTTAAGGACCTTCTAGCACCTCCTTTAGCTCCTCCATGGACAGCTCGGCTCTGATTAAGGCTATTCCTAAGCTGGTCAGTAAGAGAAGCTTGGTTTACTTTGACTTTAGAGCTTGGCTCAATGTTCTGATTTACTTTCTTTTGGTCATAAGACCCAGTCTGAATATCTTCCCTTGTAGAAGAAGGAGAAATTTCAGCTAGAGCTTGGTTCCTCCCCTCAAAATATGAAGTAATAATAGCTATTTCAGAGCTCTTACTTTGAGAATTTAAGACATTTCTAGGAGCATATACTTCTCCAACTACCTGGACATTAAGAATGGGTTTCCTACTCTCGTGGTCCTTCAACACTGACTTACCTTGACAAGAAGCTCCATTAATCCCCTTTCCAGAACCTCTAATGCCCTTACCCACACCTAAATCTTGAGAAAAGTACCCCTCTTTCACCATTGTAAATCTAGAGAGAAGGGAGAGCTTCTCTCTCTAGGACTTTTGACGACCCCCTCTTTTGGGCATTGCATGTACTCGAACTGACTTTTGACACCCAATACACGTAACGGATGAGAATTTTGATCTTTTGTGCATGGCATGTACGCGAACTGACATTGAAACCCAAAACACATTTGGGATAAGAATTTGGAGTGTTTTCATTATTTTGAGTGCATCTAGTGCCATACGGTGTCAAAAAGACCCAATGGGACGTGTTTAGGCCCAAACTAGATGAACTGACTGCTTTGTCACGTTTGTGTATGCTTCCAATTAAAAGGGTGATAGGAAGGATCTTTGGGCTTCCTTTGAAACACAAGACACTATTTGCTCATCCTCACCTTGGCTTATTTTGGGAGACTTTAATGTCATTAGGAATCCCAATGAGAAAATAGGAGGGGTTGCAGGATGGAATAAGGGTATAAATGAGTTTAATGATTGCATATACAACATTGAGGTGGAAGACCTTGCCTATTCTATATGCCATTTCTCCTGGTCTTAATGATAAGCACCAAGATGGTACCTTCGCCATGTATAAGCTGGACAGAGCCCTAGGGAATACTCACTAGGTTGATTTCTTCCCAAATGT
Organism: Datisca glomerata; assembly: GCA_003255025.1. Classification (NCBI taxonomy): domain Eukaryota; kingdom Viridiplantae; phylum Streptophyta; class Magnoliopsida; order Cucurbitales; family Datiscaceae; genus Datisca; species Datisca glomerata. The sequence goes on from QANY01009524.1 coordinate 39,645, forward strand.
GCAATGCCAGTTTCCACCACCTGGCATTTCTGACCATAGTCTCATAGTAATTCAAATGGATTCAAATCAACTCAAACCTATGATAGCTTTCTAATTCTTTAAGTTTTGGATGGACAGGCAAGGATTTGGGGAAATAGTTGAACAAACATGGGGTACCCAAGTAACTGGTTGTGCAATGTTCAAGGTTAGAAAAAAGCTCAAAGCTGTGAAGGTGGCTTTAAGAAAATTTAATAAACAGTTTTGCAATGACCTACCCTCTAGGACTAAGCTAGCTAAGGCCAAACTTGATCAATTTCAGATTGAGTTAGCTTCTAACCAAACCAATGTCGCATTAACTGGGCAAGAGAAACTTGCAAATAGTGAATATATTGAGCTCGGACATGCTGAAGAAAGTTTCTACAAACAAAAATCAAGAGTTCAATGGCTAAACCTGGGAGACCAAAATTCTTCTTTCTTTTTTCAGAATATCAAAAGGAGAAGAATCAGATCAAGAATCACACCCTAACACACCAGGGATCAATCGTTTCTGACCCTAAAGAGGTTAAGGACCACATCTTGCAATACCATGTAGACCTTTTGGGTACCCCTAACCCATCCTCAGATATAAATTGGAGCATATTGAAAAGAGCTCTCCCAAATAAATTGGATAACTCTCAAGGCAACACTTTGATATCACCTATCACTACTAAGGAGGTCAAATGCATTACCAAGATCCTCACTGAAAGAATAAAGCCCCTGCTCCCTAATCTTAAAAGTTAGAATCAAAGTGCTTTCATTCCAGAAAGAAGGATAGCTGACAATATCTTCCTCTCACAAGAACTTCTTAGGAGTAATCATAGATCTTTAGTAATGCCAAGGAATGCTTTAAAAGTGGACTTAAAGAAGCATATGACAGTGTGAATTGGCTGCTAATTGGTAAAGCTCTATAATGCCTTAATTTCCCAGACCTTTTCATCTCCTAGATTATGGAGTGCATCTCCTCTCCTTCTCACTCTATTAAGATAAATGGGGAGCTACATGGCTATTTCAGAGGAGCCAAAGGTATTAGGCAAGGAAACCCCATCTCCCTCAACCTATTTGTGATTATCATGGAAGTCCTTACTGGCTTACTACAATTTACAGCTTCACATGCTGACTTTCAGTTCCATTAGAGATGTGAGAAGCAAAAAATTGGGAACCTTTGCTTTGCTGATGATTTACTTATACTCTCTGCAAAGGGATTAAGGAGTCAGTACAGATCATTAAAGACACTTTAGAGCTCTTTCAATGCATTGCAGGTCTCCAACCTAACAAGCTAAAGAGCCAAATATTCCTTCCCGGAGTCCAAGAGGATCACATAGTTGATATTCTATCTATACTGGACTTTCCTTTAGTACGATTGCCAATGAGATATTTGGAAATGCCCTTGATGATAAGTGCGTAAAAACACATTTTATTCATTATTTAAATAATAACATTTGTGAAAAGAAGAGATTAAATATGATGTTTTATGTAATTATTTCACAAATGTTACATTCGGATATTTATTTTGTTTTTAATGTGTTTTCAGGTTACAAAAACAAACAACTGGAAAGGAGTTCAAAATGGTCTAAAAATCTATCTCCAGATGCTTCCAATTCTCCATGTGCCACCATATGAATTTTGAAATTTGAAATTTAAAGATCAACTCGAAATTTGAATTTCAAATTAAGCATCAAATTTTTGCACAGTCGAAGATAAACAAACATTACATGATGATCCTGATTTTTCTACAATGCAAATCTTTTATGGTTGGAAAGATAAGAGATTAATCTTTTATTTAAATATTTTTCCGTATTTTTTTTATCGTCCCAACATGGGGAGTTGATTATTATTTAAATAAGTGAAGGATAAAAATAAAGATCAGGACCTTAGCTTATCTCTTGAGCTAGAATCTACCATCTTTGATCTTCAAGTTTGAATTTTAAATTCTTCTCATGATAAATGACAAAGAGTCCTACTTGTGCTAAAGTTCTTAAAAGAATAATTTTGCTGACTTTAAAAAAGAGAGATTCTAGGGGGGAGTTGCTGATTTTTGTGAAGAATGAAGAGCACACAACCTCTATAAAAAGGGGGGGCACGTCCCAACCAAAATGGGGAGGATTTTGAGTTATTTTCTAGTTTATAAGTATGTCCTTTAGTATCTTCATGTGTAGCTAATTTCTTTCTTTGATTAAGAAGATGTGTATCTAAGTCTGAATTCTCATCTTTTTTTTGGTAAATTAAAAATTTGTATAAACCGAAGAAGAAACATACAAATATACAAGGGACATACCCAGACAAATGAAACAAAAAAAAAGGAACAAACCAACACACAAGGAGGACCACCCTTATAGTGGCTGCCAATTCACTTGGAGTAATCGCCATGATGATGGTCCTCTATTGTGAAAAAATTGGATAGAGCTTTAATCAACTCTTTGTGGTTAGACTTTTTCCCTTCTTCTACTTGCACTTTTAGTTCTTCGGGCGCTTCTGATCATAGCCCCATCATTATTAAGGGGGGTGGAAGCAATTCCAGACCTAAGACTTGCTTCAGATTCTTTGATTAATAGAGAGGGTTTTTGGCCGGTGGTCCAAAGAGCATGGGGAGTTGAGGTAAGGGGTTCAACCATGTTTAAGTTGACTTCTAAGATCAAATCAGTTAAGAAATCTCTCTGGAGATTTAATCAGGCCTCTTGCAATGATATTTCAGCTAGGGCTCAGCTAGTAAGGTGTAAATTGAGTGCTATCCAAGGTGCTCTTTCTTCTGACCCTTCTAATGCTTCTCTCCAGACTGAGAAAAAATTGGCTTATAATGACTTCATTGAGCTTAGAAATGCCGAGGAGAGCTTCTTGAGGCAAAAATCTAGAGTGTAATGGCTGAGTTTGGGGGATCAAAACACCTCCTATTTTTTCCAAAAATTGTTGAAAAATAGGTCTAGAGCTAAAATTAATCAGCTTGAAGATCATAATGGTATCATGTTGACTGACCCTTCTGAGATTAGCCGGCATATTGTCCAGGCTTTCACTGACCTCTTGGGCACTCCCAACATTGAAAGAGAGCTGGATTGGGGTATTATTTTTTTTGGGTAAACAAATTGTATAAACCAAAAGATACTTACACATGTACAAGGGGAATACCCCAGGAAGTACAAAATTAGAGCCTGATTAGAGGCTTAAGATCTGCACGCAAATTAAACTGGTAATATGTAAAGTACTGAAATTAGATATCAATGCTTCATAAGACAGCCAAGGGTTACAAAATGCTTGGGTTAAGACCCCATCTATCCACTAAACGTAGATTAGTATCATTAGTGCCAAAACACTTCGAATCCCAAAGCCTTAATCTGACTAATTGTGAAATAGCTTCAGTTAGGATTTTGGAATCTCTGATTTTGCCTTCAAAAATCCTTGCATTTCTTTCTCTCCATATATAATAGATGAAGGAAGTAAAAGCTAGCTTAAATAGGACTCCTTTGAGTGACTTCCCTGTTGCATTAGCTAGCATCCAATCTACAAACTGATCCCAATCCCTAACCTGACAGTGTAGATCACATTTGTTCACAAGTGTGGCCCATACTCTGGCTGCATAACAACAATTGATAAAAAGATGCTCATGTGTCTCCTGGTAGCCAACACAACACACACAATCAGAAGAAAACCCTGGTGTTTGGTCCCATTGTGCAACCCTATCTCTAGTGGAAAGTTTGTTTCTCAAAGCCAACCAAGAGATAAAGCTGCACCTTGGGATGTGTTTAGAGAACCATATCACCTTTGCCCACTTAACCGGTTGTCTTGTAGGGGACAGTGCCCTATAGGTTAGGCTTAGAGAGAAATCTCCATTCTGACTTGAACTCCATTTCCAAACATCCTTCTTTGAGCTTGGGGAGGAGGAATTGGAACACTTCTAATCTCTAGAAACTCAAAGGTGTTTGAAGTTGGCCAATGCCATTGATTGTCTTGAATGACAACACTCACCATAGAGTCCATAGTCCAAGAAGTTCCTGACAAATTTGAATAGAAGAGTCCTTTGGAAGCTTGAACATCAAGGAGACCTCTCCCTTGGCAAACCAAGTGATCTATGGTAGATTCTAAGTAATTCTTGGGAGAGAAAAATATTGTCAGCCATTCTTCTTCCTGGGATAAAAGTACTTTGGTTCTGACTTACGATGTTGGGTAATACAAGCTTGAGTCTTTCAGCAAGTATTTTTGTGATGCACTTTTAGACTACATTGCAGCAAGAGATAGGTCTAAAGTCCCCAATACTAGTGGGATTAGGGACTTTTGGTATTAAGGTGATTGCAGTTGAGTTAACCTCTTTTAGGAGGTTACCTGTAGTAAAGAACTCCAAAACAGCTTTGGTTACATCCCCACCCACCACATGCCATGCTTTCTTAAAGAACCCAGCTGAAAAACCATCTGGTCCAGGAGCTTTGCCACTTCCCATACTGAAAATAGCTTGCTTGACCTCATTTTCTTCAATGGGAAGAGCCAAAGGTACAGCCTGATCAGGTCCAAGCTTTCTTGGCAAAGCACAATCAAGTATACTCCAATTGACTCCCATTTCTTCATTTGGTGTACCCAAGAGATTTTTGTAGTAATCTAATATATGATCCTGGATCTCCTCATGGGAAGTAAGTAGAGAGCCTTGGTTGTCCAGGTGTGTAATCCTGGTTTTGAATCTATTCTTTTTCATACTTTGAAAAAAGAAAGAAGTGTTCTGATCACCCAACTGAAGCCACTGTACTCTTGACTTCTGCCTGTAGAAGCTCTCTTCAGCATGTCTAAGCTCAAAGAATTTGGAGCATGCATCTCTCTCCTGAGCCTGTAACAATGCATTTAAAGGGTCATTTCCCAACAAGTTTTGAATTGACTCCATGTGTGCTTCAGCCAATTTAACTCTAGAAGGAAGATCACTGCAAAATCTTTGGTTGAACCTCCTCAGTTCACCTTTGAGTGCCTTAAGCTTCTTACAGAGCCTAAACATTGCTGTCCCTGAAATCTCAGCCCCCCAAACTCTATCCAAAAGCTGCCAAAACCCTTCTCTTTCAAACCAAAACTCAAAAAACTTGAAGCTTACTCTTGGTTTATAGGAGTCCTTCTCCATTTGTAAGACAATTGGACTGTGATCAGAGATGCCGGGAGGAGCAAAGAGACACTTTGTGTCAGGGAACGAGTCCATCCAGTGAATATTTGCCATGGCTCTATCCAACTTACACATAATAAAGGTTCCATCATTATGCTTGTTTGACCATGTGAATTGACAACCTGAGTATGCAAGGTCCTCAACCTCAATAGTGAAAGTGCATTTGTTGAAGTCAAAGATGCCATCATCCCATCCCTTAGCTCCTCCTGATTTCTCACTAGGGGAGGCAATAACATTGAAATCTCCGGTGATGAGCCATGGGGCATGAGAAGTGAGTGAGTGGTGGGAGCACAAGGATTCCCAAAGCTTCTTCAAAGCTTCCTCACAGCAGCTTGTTTTAAGGAGTCATTGAGCCCCCTAATGTTCCAAGTAGCAAGATTAAACATGAATGGGTGGGTTGTGGGTTTCTCCACTAGCTGCAACTCCTTTATCTCTACCCTTTGCAGGGTGTGGTGTGCCATTGACCTCCTTCTTCTTCTTCTTCTTTCTCCTTTTGCTTGAGCTGGAAGTGTTTAGAGAAGGTGAAGGGTTGGAAAGCTCTTGGTTCTTGCTCACGACAGCAAGATTATCCTCTTCTTCCTCAGTTGAGTGCTCAATAGGTTCCACCCTTAGTGGGGAAGCTTCACCTATGTCTTGGTCTAGCACTAAGGCCAATTCAAGTCCCACTTCTGAGTTGATTTTCTTCCTTGATCTCTTGGATGGAATCTCAATCCAGCCACTGTCATCATCCAAATGGGTTGAGGGAGTGGTGTTTGGGAGAAGTGAGGGAGAAATGGGGGATTGTTTTGGGGTGGAATGTGTGGGGGATGAGGGAGAGGAGTGATTTGGGGAGTTTGAGGTGGAGCTAGGGTTGGATTGTGGTAGAGATGGGGCTGTAGCTTGGGGATTAGGAGAAAGTGTTTTAGCTTGCTGGATGAAATCACAATCATGACCAAAGATATCACACTTGTCACACCTCTTTGGTAGGCCCTCATACTCTACAAAAACATCAATTGGATCCCATCCTTCAATACCAAGATCAATATCAAGATGCTTAAGGATTCTTGACTTGGTTGAAATCTCAACACAGATTCTAGCGAAATCTCTTTTCACTCCAGGTCGAGATGTTGACCTGCTTTAATAGAGATTGGGGTATTATTGACCCCATATTGCCAAAAAAGCTTGGTTTGTATCAGATTAAGCTTCTCAACCAGCGTATCACTAGATAGGAGATAAAACAATTGATTTTTTGCTTTAATAGCTCTAAAGCTCCAGGTCGAGATGGTTTTTCTGCTGGCTTCTTCAAAAGAGCGTGGCATATAATTAGAGAGGAGGTTATTGAGGATGTTTTGGAGTTCTTTGGCTCCCAATCTTTATTAAAGCAGGTCAACACTACTACTGTTTCCCTTATCCCTAAGGTCCCTAACCCCTCTAGGGTTAGTGATTTTAGGCCTATTTCTTGTTGTAATGTTATCTATAAATGTATTACTAAGCTTTTGGCAGATAAGTTGAAGTTGTTCCAAGGAGAAGAATTGCTGATAACATTTTCTTATCCCAAGATCTTGTTAGAAACTACCATAGAAAGGGTAATAGCCCAAGGTGCCCTAAAAATTGATTTGAAGAAGGCCTATGATTCTGTGAATCGACATCTTATTGGCAGGATCCTTGATTTCTTGGGGTTCCTAGAAAATTTCACTAAGTGTGTTATGGAGTGTATTTCTACCCTCTCTTTCTCTATCAATATCATTGGCGAGCTGAAAGGGTTCTTTAAAGGGTCCAAGGGGATTAGATAAGGAGACCCTATTTCTCCTTATTTATTTGTTTTAGTAATGGAGGTTCTTTCTGGCATCCTTCATTTTGCTGCCCAAGACCCTAACTTTGAGTTCCATTGGAGGTGCAAAGAGCTCAATATAGTTAATCTTTGCTTTGCGGATGATCTCTTCATTTTTTGCAAAGGAAATGTGAAACCAGTCCAAATTATTAAGGAGGGTCTCCTTGTCTTTAAAGCCTTATCTCGGCTTCAGCCTAATCTCGGCTTCAGCCTAATCTTCTTAAGACTCAGATCTTCTTCTCAGGAGTGTCTGATACTGTCCAACAACATATTTTGGAGATTATGCCTTTAATCATGGGTTTTTTGCCTATGAGATACCTGGGAGTCCTACTCATTACTTCTAAGTTGGGAAAGACTGACTGTGACTCTTTGGTTGAGAATATTGTGGCCAGAATCAGATCTTGGGAAATGAAATATTTATCTTTGCTGGGAGGCTTCAATTGATCAAGTCAGTATTGGCAACTATGTTTCAATTCTGGTGTGGGTTGTTTATTATCCCCAAGAAGGTCATTAAATTGGTCCAAGCAGCGCTTAGGAACTATCTTTGGAATGCTAATGAGGCCAAACAATCTGGGGCCAAAGTAGCTTGGGAGGATCTTTGCTTCCCTAAATCTCAGGGGGTTTTGGTTTAAAGGACTTGATTATGTCCGATGAAGTTTCAGTGGCAAGGCACCTTTGGTTCTTAATCTGAAATGATTGCCATTCCTTGTTGAAGGATTGGTGCTTCACCTTCTTAGTGAAAAAGAGCTCCATTTTTATTACTCCTATCCCTTTTGCAAAGTTACTATTGGCGATGGGGAGTCTGTGAGGCTTCTTACTGATCAATGGCACCCTTTGGAGGTTCTCATTACCAAATTTGGCTCAAGGCTTCTCTCGGGTACATGGTGGGATATTGACTATAGAGTGAGTAAGGTGATTCGAAATGGGTGCTGGAATTGGCCCTTTTCAAACACTTTTGAGCTTATGGAGATTAGAGATACCCCTCTCCCCTCTCCTAAGAGTCTACTGAGAGACTCTTGGGCTTGGACCTCTAGCAAGAAAGGGATTTTCTATGTTAAAGATACCTATAAAGCCCTTGCTCTGGATAGGGAGTGTATGAGGTGGGCTAAGCGGATTTGGTTCAATCGCCATGTGCCTAGGTTTAGCTTCCTCTCTTGGGTGGCTATCAAAGGCAAGTTGCTGACTAAGGATAGAATGGAACATTGGTCCATGCCTACTTCTATTAGCCCTTAATGTGTATTTTGCGTGGGTGGGTGTGAGTTAGCTGAGCACCTTTTTGTGGGATGCAAATCCACAAGGTCAATTTGGGACTGTCTTCTAGCTAAATGTGGTTTGAGCAGCCCCCACTTCAACTGGTGTCAATGAATCTTTTGGCTTCTAGTTAAGGCCAAAGGTAAGTCCCTTGTTAGCTCCATTCTGAAGCTTTTGTTCACAGCCTTTATCTACCATATTTGGAGGGAGAGGAACCTTAGAATCTTTCAGGAAAAAATCAGGGATAATGCTATTTTGATCAAGGTTATCCCGGGCTCCATTAGGGATAGGCTTTGGTTGCTTAGGAATGTCCTTGCCTCAGAGTTTAACCTGTCTCTCCAAGCTGCTTGAGATCTCAACCTTTTTTATTTTTGAGCCTCCTTAGGGGCTGAGTATGTTAATTTGTTTCTTTGTATTGAGGAGTTTGGTTTGTTTTTGTAATGCATTGAGATTTATTTGGCTTATTTTTTTTTTGTTTAGATTTGTTTTGGCTTTAGCTAGCTAGGCTTATCTCTTTTTTGACTTTGTAGCTTTGTATTTCCTCGGGTATGCCCCTTGTATATTGTTTGTATTTTTTCGAGTTAATACATTTTTTTTCCTACCAAAAAAAAGGATGCTTACATTTTTTGTAAGTCATGCGATCGTTGTCAAAGAACAGGTAACCTAGGTGCACGAAATCAAATGCCACAAATACCCATACTCATTGTTGAAATCTTTGATGTTTGGGGCATTGATTTCATTGGACCTTTTCCTTCTTCACATGATAATCTTTACATACTTCTTGCTCTTGATTATGTGTCAAAATGGGTTGAAGCAAAAGCCACTCGTACTAATGATTCTAAAAAGGGGGGCACATCCCAACCAAAAGGAGGAGGATTTTGAGTTATTTTCTAGTTTAGAAGTATGTCCTTTAGTATCTCCATGTGTAGCTAATTTCTTTCTTTGGTTAAGGGTGATTTCAAAGCGACATGGTTATTAGTTAATAAATTTCAGAAATTTTCTTTCATCTCTCTTTCAATTATGATTATATTCTTTTGATTTCATTATCTATAAATTCTTTCTTGTTTTCTTGGGTGCGCAACTAGGTGAGCATGTTAGTAATTTTATTCCTAGTTTAGAATTTTGATTCGTAATTTTTAAGGCTTTCTAAACAAAAGTAGCAAATTGTTTTCAATGATTATGGGATATTTTCGTTTGATTACATAAGGAATTTAACTCAAGTTTTATAAACCGAACTTGTGTGTTTGTTGCTTGATTCAACCCATATCTTTCTTAATTAATTGCTTTCATTAAACTGAATTTAGAGAACTTGTTCTAGGTTGTTTAATGGAAAGAGTTTAAGTAAAGAACTTATTTTACTTAACAACAAGGTAAGAAAAGATCAAGATAATCGGCCTTGTGATTGTTTTAAGGTTGTTATTTTTGAATGATTGAGAAAGTTATTTCTGATTATTGATTATTTCCATATTTCTAGAGGTGCAGAATGAATCCTTAACCATATTTCTTATCATATTCTTTAACTCTTTAAAAATCTGTCTTTTCTTAATTCCAGTTTCCAATTTTGTTTTCTTTACCAAAAAATCTTCAACCCCCCCCCCCCATATTTTATTTTCATATTTTTTAGAGTTTTATTAGTGTGTCTACAAGTTTTCGCTCAATTTTGTTGAGTCTAAGTAAGATTTCTAATCACATTTTAATTTCTGATCAGTATAGAGTCTAGTGTTTATCTTGTGTCAATAACACTTAATTAGAAACAATCTCCTGCGGGAATGACCCTTGTTTGCTACCATACTCGATAACAATCATATTTATTGCAAGGATTTAAGTTGGTACAAAACGAGTTTGAAGCCTGGTTTTTTTAGTGAGAGAAACTCTCCCCTCTCTCTAGAATTCTGGTTTTTGTTTTAGCCTCTCCCTCCCTTAGGGGACGCCACGACCTCTAACAATGGTTAATGATGAGTACATTAACCATGCTGCAGATGTTGGTAAGCAAGTTTCAGGTGGTGTTAAGAAAGATTCAGCTAGTGGGCAAGCTAAGCTTGGAGTGTCTTTCAATGGCCATGCTGTTTTGAACGATATGGTTACTAAGGGAGCTAGGGAAGCTAAAACCCATGTTATTGGTTTTAATGCTCTTAAGCAAGGTTCTAATACGAAGAAATTTGGACCAGAGAGTGGTTTTGTTGAGCCTGGGAAGTTAGAAGCCCAGTCCAAGGAAGCTTCGAGTTTATTAGTTGCAAAAGAGATTATTTCTGATCATTCAAAGCTTAGAGACAATTTTATTTCTTCTAATCACAATCGGAGCAATTTACTTGAGCTGACTCTTTCAGACCAACTTCGTTCAAGTCTAAAGAGAAGTAGCATAAGAGGAGGAGCTAGAGGTGGTGCTCGGAGATCAACCAGCTTGCCTAGAGCTCCAAAGGTTGAAGATGATACTCATTACCTCTCTGTCAAAGGTAATGATGAGTGTCCTTTGATAGAAGACAAATCAAGCTTGTCTCAAATCATCTTGCTTGGAGAAGAGGAAAAGCAGCTGCCAAACATATCAAAAGGGAGAGGTGACAGCTCCTTTTTGGCAAGTGGGTGTGATGTGGTCAGCTTGGGGAAGAGTGAGGCTCTAGCTCCCAAGCTTCAACTTGGTCAACAATCTACTACTATCCTTTCAAATAAAGGAAAGGACACTCAAAAAGGTAATTCTTTATTAGATAAGGCTCCTCTCTCCCATCATGACGTGGACAGCCCCTTAGGGCGACAGGTGGCAGCTTCTTTGTCTAAGGGGAAAGAGAAAGTAGATGGTGTTTTGATTGAAGGGAAAGAGAAAGAAGATATTTCTCTTTTCTATGACAATGATGTGAACGTGGGTGGAGTTCCAAAGCTGGTGGCAGATCCTCTCTCCTCCCTTAGCTCAACCTCAGCTTTGATTGTGAGTGACAAGGTGGATTTGACTTCTACCAAAGATGTCAAGGGCTGCCATGGTCGTGGGTTTGAGCTTGGAGAAATCTCTCCCTCTCCTAAACCAGATTCTAATGGAAAACAGAAGGTGAGCTCTTCTCCTCCTTCCCCAACTTCTTCTTCTGAAAAGCTGCATGAGAATAGAGTTTATAAAGACCTTTTAGCTAATAAGAGTGTTGCTCATGAGAAACCGGCTGGTTCATGGGCTGAAAAGGTTAAAGGTAACCTGAAAAAGAAGCTAAGCTTAGGTTATGTGAGCTCTTCCTTTACGGAAAATGGTAATGTCACAGTTAAGCTTCCTGATTATATTACTAAAGAGAATTTTTCTAGGTGGGAAGGCTGCCTTGTTGGCTACTTTGTTGGAAGGGCAGCTCCTTTACACTTAGTTAAGAAAATTGCTTTGCAACTTTGGGCTAAAAGAGGAATTCAGGAGGTCTCGGCTGCCAGAGGCCTTTTCTATTTCAAATTTGGCTCTGTGGAGGATAGAAACTCAGTCTTAGAAGATGGACCTTGGCACCTCTTAGGTAGGCCTGTTGTGCTTCAAGAGTGGCAGCCAAATGTTAAATTCTCAAAGGAGAAACTTTCAACCCTTCCAATTTGGGTTAAATTGTGGAATGTTCCAATTGAATTATGGACTGAAGAAGCTCTAAGTCACATTGCTAGTGCTGTGGGTATCCCTTCTCACTCTGACAATGCTACTGCCTCTGGTTATAGACATGATTATGCTAGAGTTTGTGTGAAAATTTCAGCCTCCTCTGATTTGATTAAGTTTTTCACCATTGACCTTGGCCTTGACGGATGGGATCCAGTGGTGGTGGAGGTGGAGTATGAGTGTCTACCTAAGAGATGTGCTAAATGTTGCCTCTTTGGTCATGATTGTGATGCTAAAGTGGCCCCTAAGAATAATCTAGCTAGTGAGGAAGAAACCGCTAGCAAAGATTCTTCTCCCCAAGATAATAGGGAGCTTATGGTTTATGAGGAGCCAAAGGGTGAAATCTCTCCTCCCTTTCCTCTTAATACCATCCATGTGGAAGACCAAGTCAATGAATGGACTCAGGTGGTTAGCAAAAGGAAGGGTAAGGGTCTCATTGTGCCTTGTGAGGATAAAAATGAGCCTCAAGCCTCTTCTGACTCTACATTGAGTTTGGCTCCCCCCAAAGCTTCCTCAATTGTCAATATCACTATCCAACCTGGTCCTTCTCCCAAGCTCTCTAAATCAGCTTTGAAGAGGTTGAAAAAGAAGCGAACGGCTGAAGGCTTTTTCTTATTGGCTGATCAAGTTACTCAGGCTCCCCCTGAGAATGGTGACTCTCTCCCCCCCTTTTTATGATTAATTTAGCTTCTTGGAATATAAGAGGGCTTAATGGCCTTCTAAAGCAAGCTGAAGTTAGAAAACTTTGTAAAGACTTTAAATTATCTTTTTGTGCTTTAGTTGAGACTAAGATCAAGTGTAATAATTTTGCTGGACTTTCTAGATCTGTTTTTCCCAATTGGGCTACCTTTGCTAACCATTCTCCTACTAGCAAAGGTAGAATTGTTTTAGCTTGGGATCCCAAGATTTTGGATGTTCTTCTAATTGATGCCTTTGATCAAGCTATGTTTTGTAAGCTAACCATTCTCCATGAAAAGACAGATTTCTTTGTCTCTGTGGTGTATGCAGCCAATGATGCTATCTCCAGGAAGCCTTTGTGGGAAAAACTTGGCTCTCATAAGACATTAAGTCAGGGGAAGCCTTGGCTAATTCTTGGTGACTTTAATGCTATTTTGAAGCCTATTGAGCATTGTGGTGGTGATTTCAAGTGGAATGATAGCTCAATTGACTTTGCTTCTTGTCTTGATCATTTGGAGGTTCTCGACCTCCCTTATAGTGGCTGTCAATTCACCTGGTGGAATGGTCAAGTTGGTGAGGGTAGCAAGATGCGCAAGCTCGATAGAGCCCTGGTTAACGGTGATTGGGCTATGTTGTTTCCTGCTACTTCTTGCCATTTTCACACCCCGGGTATCTCTGATCACTCTCCTATTATTATTCAGCTTAGGGCTAACTCAGCAAGACCTAAGCCTTCTTTTAAGTTCTTTGATTTTTGGATGGATTTCGAAGGCTTCTGGGCTGTTCTTAAGGATGCGTGGGAGATTGAGGTGTTTGGGACAGCCATGTTTTGTCTCTATAAGAAGCTTAAATCTGTTAAATTTGCTCTTAAGAAATTTAATGCCTCTTTTTGCTCAGATATTTCTAAAAGGGCTCTTATGGCTAGAGAAGCCCTCTCTAAAGTGCAAGCTGACCTTATTGCCTCTCCTAGTGTTGTCTCTCTTCAAGAGGAGGAGAAAATTAGATTAGCTGATTTCACTAAGCTCAGGAATGCAGAAGAAGATTTTCTGAGGCAAAAAAGCAGAGTTGATTGGCTTGCCTTGGGTGATCAGAATTCCTCTTTCTTTTTTCAGAAACTAAAGAAGAATAGAGTCAGATCAAGAATTAATCAGTTGGTTAATGAGGAGGGTGACCTTATTACTGATGACCAGGCTATCAAAGATCAAATCCTTTCTTATTATAGGAATCTTCTTGGGACTTCTCACATTGACCAGGAGGTGGATTGGAGTGTTCTCTCTCAGATTCTCCCTAATAAGCTCTCTCAAGCTCACTTAGCTATCCTCAACCACCCTTATACAGAGGAAGACGTTCACACAACTATCTTTAGTTTGGGGAGTAGTAAAGCCCCTGGTCCAGATGGCTTCTCTGCTGGTTTCTTCAAAAGATGTTGGCATGTTGTGGGCAAAGATGTTACTAAGGCTGTTTTGGAGTTTTTTAGCTCCCAATCTTTATTGAAACAGGTTAACTCTACTGCCATTACTCTTATTCCTAAGGTCCCCAATCCTTCAAAGGTTGGTGACTTTAGGCCTATATCTTGTTGTAATGTTGTTTATAAATGCATTTCTAAAATGCTTGCTGATAGACTTAAAAGAGTGCTCCCTGATCTTATTAGTAGCAACCAGACTGCTTTTGTGCCAGGGAGGAGAATCGCTGACAACATCCTCTTATCTCAAGAGCTGGTTAGAGGTTACCATAGGCCTTCTAATAGTCCCAGATGTGCTTTCAAGGTTGATATAAAAAAGGCTTATGATAGCTTGAATTGGGAGAGTATCGGGAGAATCTTTGACTGCTTGGGGTTTCCTGATCATTTCTCTAACTGTGTGATGGAGTGTATCTCCTCTCCTTCTTTCTCTATTGTGGTCAATGGGGAGTTGACTGGCTTCTTCTCTGGTGCTAAAGGGCTTAGACAGGGTGATCCTATCTCTCCCTATCTGTTTGTGTTGGTTATGGAGGTTCTTTCTGGTATTCTCAAGCATGCTTCTCATCAAGCGGACTTTGGCTATCACTGGAGGTGTAAGGAGCTTGGTATTGTTAACTTGTGCTTTGCTGATGATCTCTTTATCTTCTGTAAGGGTGATATTACTTCTGTTCATCTTATTATGGAGAGCTTAAACTTGTTTGAGGCCATGTCTGGTCTTCAACCTAATCTACAAAAAAGTCAGATTTTCATGTCTGGGGTCCATCCTTCCACTTCTCAAGCAATTCTGGACTTGTGCAATTTCAGCATTGGGGAGCTTCCTATGAGATACTTGGGGGTTCCTTTGATTTCCTCAAAGCTTAGAAAAACAGATTGTATCACCCTAGTAGACCATATCACAGCTAGGGTGAAGTCTTGGGAGTCTAACTACCTTTCTTATGCTGGAAGATTACAGTTGGTTAAATCCGTGCTCTATGCTATCTTTCAATACTGGGCTGGCTTATTTATTCTTCCCAAGAAGATCTTAAATATGATTCAGGTGGTTATTAGGAATTACTTGTGGAACGCTTCAGCTGTAAAGCATTCTGGTGCTAAAGTGGCTTGGAGTGACTTGTGCCTTGATAAGTCCCGAGGAGGTTTGGACCTTAGAGATCTCTCTCTAGCTAATGAAGTGGCTGTGGCTAAAGCATTTCTGGTTCCTGGTCTCTTTGGATAAAGCTTCCCTTTGGAAGGATTGGTGCAAGTTTTTCTTGATCAAGAAGACCTCTATCTTCTTGGTTAAGCTTGCCACTAATCCTTCTTTGAGTTGGAGGAAAATTCTGAAAATCAGAGACAAGTTTGCTGGGTATTGCAAAGCTGTTGTGGGAAACGGTGAGCAAATCTCGCTTCTATTGGACCCTTGGCACCCTTTGGGGGCACTTTCTCAAAGGTTTGGCCCTAGGATTTATTTTGGTACAGGTTGGGATTGGACTACCAAGGTCAGCTCAGTGATCCAGAATGCAGCTTGGAACTGGCCTATTTCTAACTCCCATGAGCTTATCACAATTAGAGAGATCCATCTTCCCCCTCCTAAAGAGTCCTCTTTGGACTCTTGGATTTGGACTCTTTCTCCCTCTGGTCTTTTCTCTGTGGCGCACACTTATAGGAAACTGGCTCCAGCTGGTGAAAAATTGAGATGGGCTCCTCTTATTTGGTTTAAGAAGCATATTCCCAGATATAGCTTTATTACTTGGCTTGTTGTTCTTAATAGGCTTGCAACTGCGGATAGATTGGCTGCTTGGACCTCCTCTCCTGGGTTTTCCAATGTTGGTAGTTATGTACTTTACTTGCATCCTTCAGAATCTTCTGAACACTTGTTTGTTTCTTGCTATTATTCTAGCTTTATTTGGCAGAATTTGGTTGGTTTGTGTGGCTTGGTGTCTTCTCCTAGGAACTGGAATCAACTTATCTCCTGGCTCCTTGTGAAAGCTAAGAAAGGTTACTTCTTGAGCCTTATGTTGAAGCTTATGTTCAGCTCGTTTGTCTATCATATCTGGAGAGAGAGAAATAATCGAGTCTTTGAGAGCAAAATAAGGGACAAGAAAGTGGCTTGGCTTTCATTAGAAATGGCATTAAAGGTAGATTTTTGAGTCTTAAAGGATTTTCTGTGACTGAAGATAACAAAACCATTCAGCTTGCCTGGGGATTGAATGCCTCTATTTTTGACAATTAAGCTTGGTTCTTCTGTTTCTTTAGGCTGTTATCACTTGTAATCTTCTGTTAGTGTTTGGGTGCCTCCAGCTTTTGTGTTGGCTAGTTCCTTTTTATTTGTGTCTTTTTCCTGGGGTATGCCCCTTGTATATTTATATGTTTCTTCTTCGGTTTATACAATTTTTTAATTTACCGAAAAAAAAAATTTAAGTTGGTACGCTTTTGTGCGTGCCACTTGATCACCTCAAATTTGGGCAAAAGCGACTGTGACACTCTAGTAGATAGGATTACAGAGAGAATAAGATCTTGGGACTCCAAATTTCTTAGTTATGCAGGGAGATTACAGCTCATTAAATCAGTGTTGATGGCAATGTTCCAACTTTGGGCCGGGCTCTTCATTCTACTAAGGAAAGTGGCAAAGAAGGTCTAAGACACTCCCAGGAATTACTTGTGGAATGGGGAAGAGAGTAAGCATACCGGTGCCAAGGTGGTCTGGGTTGATATTTGCTGTGATAAGGCCTAAAGAGGTCTGGGACTTAAGGAGCTGGTTTGGAGAAAGATTCTCAAGTTTAGGAGTAAATTCCCGCCGTTTTGCAAAGTCTTTATAGGTAACGGTAGGGACATCGATCTCTTAACAGAACGTTGGACATAAAATTTTGTCAGGTAGTGCATGGAAACTCAAATCTAAAGTAAGTGATATTATTGTTAATGGACAATGGCACTGGCCTACAACCAATACAGTGGATCTTCTAGAACTCAGGAATATCCAGCTCGCGTTACCTCAAGTAACTGACTCTTGGATTTGGGCTCCTAGCCCGCATGGATCCCTTTCCTCCTCTCACACTTATAAGAGTTTGGCCACCCAAAAGGAAAAGATAAGATGGGAAAGACTACTCTGGTTCAAATATAGTATTCCATGATGTAGTTTCATCGCTTGGCTTGCTATCCTTCACAAACTAGCTAATTGGGATAAAATTGCTTTTTGGAACAAGCCTCCAGTTGGTGGTATGCTAGATTGTGTGTTTTGTGTGGATCATGCTAAATCTCACTCACACCTCTTCATTGAATGTGAATATGCCAAAACAATCTGGGACTCCCATATGACCAAATGTGAACTAACCTGTCAAATTGGACACAATTGTTTGGAGTAAAGGGAAGTCTCTGAGAGTTTGCTTACTGTGGATCATTTTCTTCTCATTTGTGTACTTCATTTGGAGAGAGAGAGAAATTCTAGAATTTTTGAAGGGAAGATAAGGGATATCAATTATTGAGAAGCTCATCAAAGATATTGTCAGAGGAAGATTTTACTATGCCAAAGCAACGGTGAGGTTCATATCATTTTGTACCAGAGCTTTTGGTTCTATAGAGTCAGATTCAATTCTGATTTTTTTTCTGATTTGACAGTGTTTTGAAAAAATGATCATAACTTTTGATCCGAATGTCAAAATAGTCATTATTGCATATCAAATCGAACGTGTTTTCGAGACCTGAAATATGTACGTGAATTGCGGAGCCAGATTCTATCATTTGGATCACTTTCTGAGGCGTTTAAATTATGTATGCAGTTTCATCTAAAAATTCAGAGTTTCAAATTTCAAATTCGAATTTCCATTGTTTTAGTTATCATCTTATAATTTTATCATCCTATTCATCTTATCTCATCATATCTCTTCATATCATATCTTATCTCATCTTGTCATAACTTATCTTATCATTTTTTTATCTTCTTATCATATCGTATCTTATCTAATCTAATCATTATCTTATCTTATCCTTGCCTTACCTTATCTTATCTTCTGTAAAAAAAGATAGATAGTATAAGCTGATCTCCTCCTTATCTCTAATTTTATCCCTTAGTTGTTTCTTTTCCTTATCTCCTTCTAGTGTTTGATTTGTTTTGGTCTTTTGGTTGTTGCTTTGCCAAGAAAGCTTGGAGCCGATCAGGCTGTATATTTGGCTCTTCCCATTGAAGAAAATGAGGTCAAGCAATCTATTCAGCTGGATTCTTTAAGAAAGCATGGCATGTGGTGGGTGGGATGTAACCAAAGCTGTTTTGGAGTTCTTTACTACAGGTAACCTCCTAAAAGAGGTTAACTCTACTGCAATCACCTTAATACCAAAGATCCCTAATCCCACTAGTATTGGGGATTTTAGACCTATCTCTTACTGCAACGTAGTCTACAAGTGCATCACACAAATACTTGCTGAAAGACTCAAGCTTTTATTACCCAACATCGTAAGCCAGAACCAAAGTGCTTTTATCCCAGGAAGGAGAATGGCTGACAATATTTTTCTCTCCCAAGAATTGCTTAGAAGCTACCATAGATCACTTAGTTTGCCAATGTGTGCTCTCAAGGTGGACCTTAAGAAAGCCTATGATAGTGTGAACTGGTCACTAATAGGTAAACCTTTTCAATGCCTTGGCTTCCCAAATGTTTTCGTTTCTTGGGTCATGGAGTGCCTCTCTTCTCCCTCATACTCAGTGAATATAAATGGCAAGCTGCATGGTTACTTTAGGGGTACGAAAGGAATTAGACAAGAGGATCCAATCTCTCCTTACATCTTCGTCATCATCATGGAGGTCTTGACAGGGATCTTGAGCTTTGAAGCCAAACACTCAGAGTTCCAGTTCTGTTGGAGGTGTAAAGAGCTTAAATTAGTCAATATGTGTTTTGTTGATGACCTACTCTTGTTCTGTAAAGGAGAGGGAAACAGCGTGCATGTGCTTAAGGAAGCTTTGGCCATTCTCCAAGAGCTAGCAGGGCTTCAAACAAATATTTCAAAGAGCCAACTGTTCTTATCAGGGGTGAGCCCAAAGATGTCTTCTATCATTCATGCTGAACAAGGTTTTACAGAAGGTTCTCTCATTACAACCAAGCTTTCCAAATCAGATTATCAAGGTTTAGTTGACATACTCACTATGAGAATCTGGTCTTGGGAATCAAAGTATTTGTCTTATGCAGGAAGACTCCAACTTATCAAGGCTGTCCTTATGGCTATGGTCAACTTTTGGAGTCGTCTCTTCATTCTCCCTAAAAAAGTGGTGAAGACAGTCCAATGCTTGGTAAGACCTATGACCCAAATTGATGCATCGAAAAGAACCAAAGGTATGGTTTAGACGCCACACTCAACAACAAGAACAAGTGAGTGATAAGTCTAGGTTTTAGACGCCACAAGAATATTCTTGACAAGTCTGAAAAGTTCTAAGAAGAACCAAAGAGAAAACTCTCCCAAAGAAGTTATATTGATCCAAAAGTTTTTTTATACATTGTGAAATCATGCTTAAATAGAAAAACTAGAAGCCTAAAAAGTCCTAAAGTGTATAAACAACCTAAGCTAAATTTAAAAGGTAAATAAATATTAATTACAGTAAATAAGAAACTAGTAATCCACCCGAAAGATTCCTATTGGCTGTCAACTTGTAGGTTAGGATTGCCAAAGTGTCATGCTCCAATAGACTCCTATTGACTGTCCACTTCTAGATTAGGATTTTTAAATTATCTTGCTTCCTCCGTCATCATTTAAAATGCCAAGTTATGCTCCATATGGACTACCATATTGAACGCCACATCACGCTCCATGTGGAATGCCATCTACGATGCCAAGTCATCTCCATGTGGGCTGCCATGTTATATGCCACATCATGCTAAACAAACAAGAATCATGCAATTCATCAAGCATACCAACTAATCTAGGATTGAGATGGGGATACTTTACAGTGATGTTATTTATGGCTTGGCAATTAACCCACATCATCCATGTCCATTCTTTCTTAGTCACGAGCAATATGAGAATCGTACTAGGGCTCATGCTTCCATGGGCATACCCATTTTTCATGAGCTTGCTCACTTGTTTTTACTGCTCCTTTCTCTCATCCGGATATCTTCTATGAGCAGGTTTGTTTTGGATGAGAGCTCCAGCTATGAAGTCAACTTGGTACTCGATTCCCCTAATTTGTGGCAGCCCTTTGGGCCTCTCCATTACCCTTAGGGAGCACTTATGTACTCTTGGATTTGGTCTCCTTCTCCTACTGGTCTTTTCCCTGTGGGACATACTTATAGGGCCCTTTCTCCAGCTTGAAGAAAAGTGAGATGGGCTCCTCTTATTTGGTTTAAGAAACATATCCCGAGATTTAGCTTCATTGCTTGGCTCGCTATCCTTAATAGGTTAGCTACTGGTGATAGACTTTCTATTTGGTTACCCTCTTCTGCTACTTATAATACTTCTTGTGTCTTTTGCATGGAGCCTTTAGAAACTTCAGAGCATTTGTTTGTTATTTGCCCTTCTCCAAGAACATTTGGCAGGTTATGTGTGGTTGGTATGGTTTGACTTCTTCTCCTAGAAATTGGTCCCAATGGATTTCTTGACTTCTTGTGAAAACAAGGGGAGGTGAGCTTGTGGGGCTTGTTTTGAGGCTTTCCTTTTGTTCCTTTATCTACCATGTGTGGAGAGAGAGGAACTCTAGAGTGTTTGAAGGCAAAATAAGGAGATGATAAAGCAGTTCTAACTAATATTGCTAGTGCTATTAAGGGCAGGCTTTGGAGCTTGAAAGGCTTTACTGATTCTCCTCATAACAAACCTATTCAACGAGCATGGTGTATTGTTGACACTTAAGCTTCTTTGTGTAATTTTGTAGCCTAGTGGGCTTCGCTTCGCTAGCTTTCTTGGGTTTCTATCTTTTTTGTTGCCATATGGTTTCACTTTTTGCTGTTGTAATTTCCTGGGGTATGCCCCTTGTATATTTGTAAGTTTTTAGTTCGGGTCCAAAATTTTAATTGAAGAAAAACCACAAGGTTGTTTTTCTTTTATCTTTGTATTCTTGCATAGAATACATGCTTTAAGAAACATTCAAGTAGATTGATCACCTTCTTGTGGATTATTTCGAAACTGGAATTCGGAAACAAGTTTTCTTTTCTCTAGTTCTTGATCATCTATCTAAGAACTCTGTTTTTCTAGCCTTTTCTTAGGGGTTGTTGCCAAATTGGTTATTGGGGTTTTCACGTTAATGCTTCGTGGGTTCCTATACATAAAGGGGTTCTCAAGCTTATTCTTGGAGGTTCCGTATCAGGGACACCAAGATATCTAACTATAAGAGACCCTTCTGTAAAACCCAGTTCAGCATCAATGATAGAAGACATCTCTGGGCTCACCCCTGATAAGAACAGTTGGCTCTTTAAAATATTTGGTTGAAGCCCTGATAGCTCATGGAAAATGGCCAAAGCTTCCTTAAGCACATGCGCGCTGTTTCTCTCTCCTTTACAGAACAAGAGTAGGTTATTAGCAAAGCACATATTGATTAAGTTAAGCTCTTTGCACCTCCAATGGAACTGAAACTCTGAATGTTTGGCTGCAAAGCTCAAGGTCCCTATCAAGATCTCCATGATGATGACGAAGATGTAAGGAGAGATTGGATCCCCTAGTCTAATTCCTTTAGCACCCCTAAAGTAACCCAGCAGCTCACCATTTATATTCAGAGTATGAGGGAGAAGAAAGGCACTCCATGACCCAAGAACTGAAAACATTTGGGAAGCCAAGGCATTGAAAATGTTTACCTATTAGTGACCAGTTCACACTATCATAGGCTTTCTTAAGGTCCACCTTGAGAGCACACTTGGCAAACCAAGTGATCTACGGTAGCTTTTAAGCAATTCTTGAGAGAGAGAAATATTGTCAGCCATTCTCCTTCCTGGAATAAAAGCACTTTGGTTCTGACTTACGATGTTGGGTAATACGAGCTTTTGTTTTTCAGCAAGTATTTTGTGATGGACTTGTAGACAACATTGCAGCAAGAGATAGGTCTAAAGTCCCCAATACTAGTGGGATTAGGGACCTTTGGTATTAAGGTGATTGCAGTAGAGTTAACCTCTTTTAGGAGGTTACCTGTAGTAAAGAACTCCGAAAGGGAGAGGATTTATCCCTCAATTTCAGAATCTTTCTCCAAACCCAATAGCAAGCAGAAGGAATAGGAGTAATAAAAATGGAGCTCTTTTTCACTAAGAAGGTGAAGCACCAATCCTTCCACAAGGAATAGAAATAATTTAAGATTAAAAACCAAAGGTGCCTTGCCACTGAAACTTCATTGGACAGAATCAAGTCCTTTAAACTAAGACCCCCCCTGAGCTTTACGGAAGCAAAGATCCTCCCAAGCTACTTTGGCCCCAGATAGTTTTGCCTCATTAGCATTCCAAAGATAGTTCCTAAGGGCTGCTTGGACCAATTTAATGACCTTCTTGGGAATAATAAACAACCCACACGAGAATTCTAGTTTTAGTTTTTGCCTCTCCCTCCCTTAAGGGAGGCCACGACCTCTAACAATGGTTAATGATGAGTACATTAAGCATGCTACAGTTTTTGGTAAGCAAGTTTCAGGTGGTGTTAAGAAAGATTCAGCTAGTGGTCAAGCTAAGCTTGGAGTGTCTTTCAATGGCCATGATGTTTTGATTGATATGGTTACTAAGGGAGCTAGGGAAGCTAATGACCATGTTATTGGTTTTAATGCTCTTAAGCAAGGTTCTGATACTAAGAAATTTGGACCAGAGAGTGGTTTCGTTGAGCCTGGGAAGTTAGAAGCTCAGTCCAAGGAAGCTTCGGGTTTATTAGTTGCAAAGGAGATTATTTATGATCATTCAAAGCTTAGAGATAATTTTATTTCTTCTGATCACAATCGGAGTAAATTACTTAGGCTGACTCTCTCAGACCAACTTCTTTCAAGTCTTAAGGGAACTAGCATAAGAGGAGGAGCTAGAGGTGGTGCTCGGAGATCAACCAGCTTGCCTAGAGCTCCAAAGGTTGAAGATGATACTCATTACCTCTCTGTTAAAGGTAATGATGAGTCTCCTTTGATAGAAGACAAATCAAGCTTCTCTCAAATCGTCTTGCTTGGAGAAGAGGAAAAGCAGCTACCAAGCATATCAAAAGGGAGAGGTGACAGCTCCTTTTTGGCAAGTGGGTGTGATGTGGTCAGCTTGGAGAAGAGTGAGGCTCCAGTTCCCAAGCTGTAACTTGGTCAAAAATCTACTACTATCGTTTCTAATAAAGGAAATGACACTCAAGGTAATTCTTTAATAGATAAGGCTCCTCTCTCCCATCATGATGTGGACAGCCCCTTAGGGTGACAGGTGGCAGGTTATTTGTCTAAGGGGAAAGAGAAAGTAGATGGTGCTTTGATAGAAGGGAAAGAGAAAGAAGATATTTCTCTTTCCCATGACAATGATGTGAACGTAGGTGGAGTTCCAAAGCTGGTGGCAGATTCTCTCTCCTCCCTTAGCTCACCCTCAGCATTGATTGCGAGTGACAAGGTGGATCTGACTTCTACCAAAGAGGTCAAGGGCTGCCATGGTCGTGGGTTTGAGCTTGGAGAAACCTCTCTCTCTCCTAAACCAGATTCTAATGGGAAACAGAAGGTGAGCTCTTCTCCTTCTTCCTCAACTTCTTCTTCTAAAAATCTGCATGAGAATGAAGTTTATCAAGACCTTTTAGCTAATAAGAGTGTTGCTCATGACAAACCGGCTGGTTCATGAACTGAACAGGTTAAAGGTAACCTTTTTTTTTTGTAAACAAATTGTATAAACCAAAAGATACTTACACATGTACAAGGCGCATACCCTAGGAAATACAAAATTAGAGCCAGGTTAGAGGCTTAAGATCTGCACGCAAATTAAACTGGTAATATGTAAAGTACTGAAATTAGATATCAATGCTTCATAAGACAGCCAAGGTTTACAAAATGCTTGGGTTAAGACCCCATCTATCCACTAAACGTAGATTAATATCATTAGTGCCAAAATACTTCGAATCCCAAAGCCTTAATCTGACTAATTGTGAAATAGCTTCAGTTAGGATCATGGAATCTCTGATTTTGCCTTCAAAAATCCTTGCATTTCTTTCTCTCCATATATAATAGATGAAGGAAGTAAAAGCTAGCTTAACTAGGACTCCTCTGAGTGACTTCCCTTTTGCATTAGCTAGCATCCAATCTACAAACTGATCCCAATCCCTAACCTGGCAGTGTAGATCACATTTGTTCACAAGTGTGGCCCATACTCTGGCTGCATAACAATAATTGATAAAACAATGCTCATGTGTCTCCTGGTAGCCAACACAACACACACAATCAGAAGAAAACCCTGGTGTTTGGTCCCATTGTGCAACCCTATCTCTAGTGGAAAGTTTGTTTTTCAAAGCCAACCAAGGGATAAAGCTGCACCTTTGGATGTGTTTAGAGAACCACATCACCTTTGCCCACTTAACCGGTTGTCTTGTAGGCGACAATGCCTTATAGGTTAAACTTAGGGAGAAATCTCCATTCTGACTTGAACTCCATTTCCAAACATCTTGTCGTTGAGCTTGGGGAGGAGGAATTGAAACACTTCTAATCTCAAGAAACTCAAAGGTGTTTGAAGTTGGCCAATGCCATTGATTGTCTTGAATGACAACACTCACCATAGAGTCCATAGTCCAAGAAGTTCCTGACAAATTTGAAATAAAAGAGTCCTTTGGAAGCTTGAACATCAAGGAGACCTCTCCCTTTCCAAAGCTGCAACGCAATCCTCTTAACCAAGTGTAATGGAGCTGTTTTACCCACAAAATAGCCAACCAAACAAGTCTCCCATTTGGCAAAGCTGTCTTTGGTAACAAAGTCAGGGAGCTTTACAATGACCCTATGTTCTTCATAAATTGTAGACTCCTGAAACTCAAGCTCAAACCTACTAGGTTGGTTTCTCTTAACTTTATCAGCCCAAGATCCATCCTTTTGTTGAGCTTTAGGTGAAGCTTCACAAAGTTTATGGTAGATAGTGTTGCCCTTAAGGGTTTCAGAAATACCCTTAGCAGCCACCTCCTTATTCTTTAAAGGTTCCAAAGGTTTGGGGGAAGGATAATACTCACAATTTCGTCTAAACCCATGAGTAAAAGCATATAACTCAAGATCATCAACTACTTGATTGTATTCTGGAAAAATGGATGAATGAGGTTCTCGAGCTGTTGGAGAAGATGAAGCTGACATGGAGGTGTCCTTTCCATGCTTAGGTGGTAGTACAAAGGTACCTGAAACATGCTCCAAGGATGTCTTGAGCAAAGGCAAGGTCAAATCCCCTTTATGTTCAGGTACAACTATAATTAAGAGAGGCTGTCCTTGCTTCGGGTTTTGGGGCAGGTTGTCTGTTCTTGATGGAGCTGACGTGGAGGAGTCATATCCATGCATAGGTGGTAGTACAAGGGTACCTAAAACGTGCTCCAAGGATGTCTTGGGGAAAGGCAATAACAAATCACATTTATCTTCAGGTACAGCCACAATTAAGACAGATTTTCCTTGCTCTGGGTTTTGGGGCAGGCTGTCTGTCCTTCCAAGCAAAGTTTTAGCTTTTTTGTTGCCCAAGGTATGCAAGAGTAGGTGTCCTTTCTCCTTTTGCTTTTGTCCTTTCACTTTTTGATCAGAATGCATGTCATTGTTTGTACTCCATGCACAACTAGGGTTAGCTAGTTGGTGAGGTGGCAGGAGTTGATTGGCTCTCAAGCACAGCCTCATTGACTAATGGACAAAAGATTTCACACTTGATCATCTCTCTTCTCCGTGCTCCTCCTTTGGCCAGAGAACCCTTGGTGATTTGCCTGAGTTTTTCAGACAAGGGAAAGCTTGTTTGCTTCTGAACATGCTCTTTGTTTTTTTTTTTGTAAACAAATTGTATAAACCAAAAGATACTTACACATGTACCGGTTGTCTTGTAGGGGACAGTGCCTTATAGGTTAGACTTGGGGAGAAATCTCCATTCTGACTTGACCTCCATTTCCAAACATCTTGTCGTTGAGCTTGGGGAGGAGGAATTGGAACACTTCTAATCTCTAGAAACTCAAAGGTGTTTGAAATTGGCCAATGCCATTGATTGTCTTGAATGACAACACTCACCATAGAGTCCATAGTCCAAGAAGTTCCTGACAAAATTTTTTCCCAAATCTGGCCCAAAGGACACCTAGAGGATGCCAATTATCTGTAAGAAGCTTCACAGTAGTACCATCTCCAATAGTTATAGAGCAACAGGGCAGAAACTTGCTCCTGAGCTTGAGAAGCTTTCGCCAAACCCATGATGGGTTAGAAGGAATGGAAACCAAGAAAATTGAACTCTTTCTGATTAGGTATGTTTGACAATAATCTTTCCAAAGTGATCTTTTAGAAGGGAGTAGCAAGAACCATAAGTTTTTGGCTATAGCAACTTCATTAGCTAGAACCAAATCCCTAAGGCCCAACCCACCTTGTACCTTGTCAAAATATAGGTCTGCCCAAGCTACCTTGGCCCCAGAAGCTTTAGTATCTTGGCGATTCCATAGAAAATTTCTTACCAAGCATTGGATTGTCTTCACCACTTTTTTTAGGGTGAATGAAGTGACCACTCCAAAAGTTGACCATAGCCATAAGGACAGTCTTGATAAGTTGGGGCTCCACTAGAAGCACCTGTAAAAGATTCATTTACAAAACATGCGGCTCCCCCAAATGATGAAGGAACCTTTAAAGCACTAAAATCCTGTAATAACAAGTCATTGTGTACCTGAGAAGAAGGGACCAAAGAAATGTGCCCACAAGACATTGAGAGCTCATCCAAACCTTTGATTTGCTCCTCATTAGAGCTAGAAGCAGCCTCATCATTGCCATTAATGTCCATTTGGCCCTTTCCTCCCTTATTTGGTGAGTTAAGGTTGTAGCTAAAGGTGCCAAAACAAGTAGGATGCTCCTCGTCATCTCCATTAATAAGAGCAGCAAGTGCTTCTGCCACATTTAGTGCACGAACACACACCTTCCTCTCACCAACTTCTTTGTTCTCTGTAGCTAAAATCTTATCCAAACTTGGAGATTCCTCCAAGGAAGAGCTAGAAGCAACTCTGACTTCTGGGTTTTCCAGGATCGAACTCCCATCTCCTTTAAACTTTAGAACATCTTCATGAGACTGAAAGCTCATCTTACCCGAACTTTTCTTACTGATCTTTGAACCTTGCTGAGTCTTGGTTTCAAAATAAGCATCATTCACCATTTTAGAAACTAAGCTCAGCTCTTCCCAGAGGAGGAGCAACAGAAAAGCCTCACCTGGTTTCTAGAGAGAAGGGAGAGCTTCTCTCTCTAAATATTTGAAGATGACATGGAGTGCCTTTCTTCTCCCTCATACTCAGTGAATATAAATGGTGAACTGCATGGTTACTTTTGGGGTGCTAAAGGAATTAGACAAGGGGATCCAATCTCTACTTACATCTTTGTCATCCGCATGGAGGTCTTGACAGGGATCTTGAGCTTTGCAGCCAAGCACTCAGAGTTCCAGTTCCATTGGAGGTGCAAAGAGCTTAACTTAGTCAATTTGTGCTTTGCTGATAACCTACTCTTGTTCTGTAAAGGAGACAAAAACAGCATGCATGTGGTTAAGGAAGCTTTAGCCATTTTCCAAGAGCTATCAAGGCTTCAACCAAATATTTCAAAGGGTCAACTGTTCTTATCAAGGGTGAGCCCAGAGATGTCTTCTATCATTCATGCTGAACTGGGTTTTATAGAAGGGTCTCTTTCAGTTAGATATCTTGGTGTCCCACTCATTACAACCAAGCTTATCAAATTAGATCGTCAAGGTTTGGTTGACAGACTCACTATGAGAATCAAGTCTTGGGAATCAAAGTATTTATCTTATGCAGGAAGACTCCAACTTATCAAGACTGTCCTTATAGCTATGGTCAACTTTTGGAGTGGTTTCTTCATTCTCCCTAAAAAAGTGGTGAAGACAGTCCAATGCTTGGTAAGAAATTTTCTATGGAATGGCCAAGATACTAAAGCTTCTGGGGCCAAGGTAGCTTGGGCAGACCTGTGTTTTGACAAGGTACAATGTGGGTTGGGCCTTAGGGATCTGGTTCTAGTTAATGAAGTTGCTATAGCCAAACACTTATGGTTCTTGCTACTCCCTTCTGAAAGATCACTTTGGAAAGATTGTTGTCAAACATACCTAATCAGAAAGAGTTCGATTTTCTTGGTTCCCATTCCTTCTAACTAATCTTGGGTTTGGAGAAAGCTTCTCAAGCTCAAGAGCAAGTTTCTGTCCTTTTGCTCTATAACTATTGGAGATGGTACTACTGTGAAGCTTCTTACAGATAATTGGCATCCTCTAGGTGTCCTTTAGGTCAGATTTGGGCAAAGAGAAGCTTTAACTAAAGAGATCAGAAATACAAAATGCTTAGCCACATCAACTTCATTAGCCAAAGAGAGACCTCTAAGGCCCAAACCATAATGCTTAATAACTGAAGCATTCCACAAATAATTCCTCAGAACCACCTGAATCATATGCAAAATCTTCTTGGGAAGAATAAAAAACAAGCCTAGAATTGAAAGATAGCATAAAGCACAGATTTAACCAGCTGCAATCTACCAGTATAAGATAGGCAATTAGACTCCCAAGACTTAACTCTAGCTGTGATATGATCCACCAAAGTGACACAATCCATTTTGTAAAGCTTTGAGGTAATCAAGGGAACCCCTAATATCTCATAGGGAGTTCGCCAATGCTGAAATCACAAATATCAAGAATAGCTTGCATAGTGGGGTGAACCCCAGTGATATGAACGTAACCGTCGTTTTGCGATGAAACTCGATAACAATGATGGTTCAAGAACCCAAGGATCAATTTTTAAAGAAGAAGAAACCTCGACTTGTTTTCTATGACATAAAGAGAACCTTAGGTATAAGACCTAAGACCCAAATTGATGCTTCGAAAAGAATCAAAGGTATGGTTTAGACGCCACACTCAAGAACAAGAAGGAAAAGTGAGTGATAAGTCTAGGTTTTAGACACCACAAGAATATTCTTGATAAGTCTGAAAAGTTCTAAGAAGAATCAAGAAAAAACTCTCACAAAGAAATTATATTGATCAAAGTTTTTTTCAATACATTGTGAAGCCATGCTTAAATAGCAAAAACTAGAAGCCTAAAGAGTCCTAAAGTGTTTAAATCACCTAAAATAATTTTAAAAGATAAAGAAATATTAATTACAATAAATAAGGAACTTGTAATCCACCCAAAAGACTCATATTGGTTGTCCACTTCTAGGCTAGGATTGCCAAGGTGTCTTGATTACTTGTCATCATTCAAAATGCCATGTCATGCTCCATGTGGACTGCCATATTGAATGCCACATCATGCTCCATGTGTAATGCCATGTAGGATGCCATGTCATCTCCATGTGTGCTGCCATGTTGAATGCCACATCATGCTCCATGTGTAATGCCATGTAGGATGCCCTTTCATCTTCATGTGGGCTACCATGTTGAATATTTGTACAACCGGACCCTCATTACTACACCTCATCCTTTTCTTTGATTTGAAAACTTAGAGCTCTCCTTTCTACAACTAATTCTCGTTGTACTGCACACTCCTCGCTATCCTCATCCTGTAATGACAACATAGATTCGTTGTCACCTTTATCATCGATCTCAATCTCACCATTCATCTCGTAGCATCATAACTCTCTCGTTCGACATTGATTCGCTATGTGACCCCTGCCTTGGGTTTTAAAACACTTTATATCATGATGTCGAGCACTAGAAGAATTTGTTTTACCTTGGTAACCATGGCTGGTCGATTCTAACTTTTGCTCAGCTTTTGTGCAACTTCTCTTCCTTCTTTGCATAGCTTGAAGGAAGAGAATTGCAGCCTTTGTGCCTGGTAGAATAATTGTAGATAACATTTTCTTATCTCAAGAGCTGGTTAGAGGTTACCATAGGGCTTCTAATAGCCCTAGATGTGCTTTCAAGGTGGATATCAAAAAAGCTTATGATAGCTTAAATTGGAAGATTATTGGCAGAATATTTGATTACTTGGGGTTTTTCCTGACCACTTCTCTAATTGTGTGATGGAATGTATTTCTTTTCCTTCTTTTTCTGTTGTTATTAATGGTGATTTAACAGGCAACTTTTCTGGTATAAGAGCTTTTGGTTCTCTAGAGTCAGATTCAATTTATTCCTAAGGTCCCCAATCCTTCTAAGGTTGGTGTTTAGGCCTATATCTTGTTGTAATGTTGTTTATAAATGCATTTCTAAAATGCTTGCTGATAGACTTAAAAGAGTGCTCCCTGATCTTATTAGTAGCAACCAGACTGCTTTTGTGCGAGGGAGGAGAATCGCTGACAACATCCTCTTATCTCAAGAGCTGGTTAGAGGTTACCATAGGCCTTCTAATAGTCCCAGATATGATTTCAAGGTTGATATAAAAAAGGCTTATGATAGCTTGAATTGGGAGAGTATCGGGAGAATCTTTGACTGCTTGGGGTTTCCCGATCATTTCTCTAACTGTGTGATGGAGTGTATCTCCTCTCCTTCTTTCTCTATTGTGGTCAATGGGGAGTTGACTGGCTTCTTCTCTGGTGCTAAAGGGCTTAGACAGGGTGATCCTAT
The DNA here is from genome assembly GCA_003255025.1 of Datisca glomerata. Taxonomy (NCBI): domain Eukaryota; kingdom Viridiplantae; phylum Streptophyta; class Magnoliopsida; order Cucurbitales; family Datiscaceae; genus Datisca; species Datisca glomerata. The sequence continues at coordinate 70,179 of QANY01009524.1, forward strand.
CTCTCCCTATCTGTTTGTGTTGGTTATGGAGGTTCTTTCTGGTATTCTCAAGCATGCTTCTCATCAAGCGGACTTTGGCTATCACTGGAGGTGTAAGGAGCTTGGTATTGTTAACTTGTGCTTTGCTGATGATCTCTTTATCTTCTGTAAGGGTGATATTACTTCTGTTCATCTTATTATGGAGAGCTTAAACTTGTTTGAGGCCATGTCTGGTCTTCAACCTAATCTACAAAAAAGTCAGATTTTCATGTCTGGGGTCCATCCTTCCACTTCTCAAGCAATTCTGGACTTGTGCAATTTCAGCATTGGGGAGCTTCCTATGAGATACTTGGGGGTTCCTTTGATTTCCTCAAAGCTTAGAAAAACAGATTGTATCACCCTAGTAGACCATATCACAGCTAGGGTGAAGTCTTGGGAGTCTAACTACCTTTCTTATGCTGGAAGATTACAGTTGGTTAAATCCGTGCTCTATGCTATCTTTCAATACTGGGCTGGCTTATTTATTCTTCCCAAGAAAATCTTAAATATGATTAAGGTGGTTATTAGGAATTACTTGTGGAACGCTTCAGCTGTAAAGCATTCTGGTGCTAAAGTGGCTTGGAGTGACTTGTGCCTTGATAAGTCCCAAGGAGGTTTGGGCCTTAGAGATCTCTCTCTAGCTAATGAAGTGGCTGTGGCTAAGCATTTCTGGTTCCTGGTCTCTTTGGATAAAGCTTCCCTTTGGAAGGATTGGTGCAAGTTTTTCTTGATCAAGAAGAGCTCTATCTTCTTGGTTAAGCTTGCCACTAATCCTTCTTGGAGTTGGAGGAAAATTCTGAAAATCAGAGACAAGTTTGCTGGGTATTGCAAAGCTCTTGTGGGAAATGGGGAGCAGATCTCTCTTCTATTGGACCCTTGGCACCCTTTGGGGGCTCTTTCTCAAAGGTTTGGTCCTAGGATTTATTTTGGTACAGGTTGGGATTGGACTACCAAGGTCAGCTCAGTGATCCAGAATGCAGCTTGGAACTGGCCTATTTCTAGCTCCCATGAGCTTATCACTATTAGAGAGATCCATCTTCCCCCTCCTAAAGAGTCCTCTTTGGACTCTTGGATTTGGACTCTTTCTCCCTCTGGTCTTTTCTCTGTGGGGCACACTTATAGGAAACTGGCTCCAGCAAGTGAAAAAGTGAGATGGGCTCCTCTTATTTGGTTTAAGAAGCATATTCCCAGATATAGCTTTATTACTTGGCTTGCTGTTCTTAATAGGCTTGCAACTGCGGATAGATTGGCTGCTTGGACCTCCTCTCCTGGGTTTTCCAATGTTAGTAGCTGTGTTCTTTGCTTGCATCCTTCAGAATCTTCTGAACACCTGTTTGCTTCTTGCCCTTATTCTAGCTTTATTTGGCAGAATTTGGTTGGTTTGTGTGGCTTGGTGTCTTCTCCTAGGAACTGGAATCAACTTATCTCCTGGCTCCTTGTGAAAGCTAGGAAAGGTTACTTCTTGAGCCTTATGTTGAAGCTTATGTTCAGCTCGTTTGTCTATCATATCTGGAGAGAGAGAAATAATCGAGTCTTTGAGGGCAAAATGAGGGACAAGAAAGTGGTCTTGGCTTGCATTAGAAATGCCATTAAAGGTAGATTTTTGAGTCTCAAAGGGTTTTCTGTGACTGAAGATAACAAAACCATTCAGCTTGCCTGGGGATTGAATGCCTCTATTTTTGACAATTAAGCTTGGTTCTTCTGTTTCTTTAGGCTGTTATCACTTGTAATCTTCTGTTAGTGTTGGGGTGCCTCCAGCTTGTGTGTTGGCTGGTTCCTTGTTATTTGTGTCTTTTTCCTGGGGTATACCCCTTGTATATTTGTATGTTTTCTTCTTCAGTTTATACAATTTTTTTAATTTACCGAAAAAAGGTCAGATTCAATTCTGATTTTTTTTTCTGATTTGACGGTGGTTCTGAAAAAAGATCATAACTTTGGATTCGTGAGGAAATAGTCATTATCACATATCAAATTGAACGGATTTTCGAGATCTACAATCTGTACATTCATGGTGAAGCCAGATTCCATCGTTTTGATCACTTCACGAGGTGCTTAAGTTTTCTGCGCAATTTCATCAAAAAATTCAGAATTTCAAATTTCAAATTCGAATTTCCACTGTTTTTAGTTATCATCTTATCTCATCATATCTTGTCATATCATATCTTATCTAATCTTATCATAAATTATCTTATTTTATCTGATCTTAATCTTATCAAAGGTGAAGGAGCTGCAAAAACAAGTTGATGAGCTCGTGGAGAAGGAGTATGTACATGAAGGCATGAGTCCATGTGCTGTCCCCATATTGCTTGTGCCTAAAAAGGATGGAACATGGATGATGTGTGTTGATTGTCGAGCCATAAATAACATCACTGTAAAGTATGGCCATCTCATTCCTAGATTAGATGATATGCTTGATGAGTTGCATGGTTCGTGTGTGTTTACTAAAATTGATCTTAAAAGTGGATATCATCAAATTAGGATGAAAGAAGGTGATGAATGGAAAACGGCTTTCAAAACAAAATATGGTTTATATGAGTGGTTAGTAAGCGTTTTGGATTGACTAATGCACCTAGCACTTTCATGAGATTAATGAACCATGTTTTACGTACTTTCATGGGAAAATTTGTGGTCGTTTATTTTGATGACATATTGATTTATAGCAAATATTTTGATGAGCATGCAATACACTTAAAATCTGATCTTGAAGTTTTTAGAAAAGAAAAATTGTTTGCCAACCTCAAGAAATGTACATTTTGGCAGATAAATTGGTGTTTCTAGGGTTTGTTGTTAGTGCTAAGGGAATTGAGGTAGATGAGGAAAAAATAAAAGCAATTAGAGATTGGCCGATACCTAGAAGTATTCAGGAGGTTAGGAGCTTTCATGGGTTAACTAGCTTTTATAGAAGATTTGTAAAAAAATTTAGCGCAATAGCTGCGCCCTTAACCGAAGTCATTAAAAAAGGTGTTGGATTTAAGTGGGGTAGTGAACAAGAAAAGACATTCAATTTGCTCAAAGAAAAACTAACCCATGCACATTTGCTTGCTTTACCTAACTTTGCTAAAACCTTCAAAATTGAGTGTGATGCTTCAGGTTTAGGTATGGGTGCTGTCCTAATGCAAGAGGACCAACCAATTGCCTACATTAGTGAGAAATTCAATGGGGCTGTGTTGAACTACCCAACATATGACAAGGAGATGTATGCTTTGGTGAGAGCTTTCGAAACATGGCAATACTACTTGTGGACTAAAGAATTTGTCATTCACATGGATCATGAATCCTTGAAGCACTTGAAGGGACAACACAAGCTCAACAAACGGCATGCCAAGTGGGTGGAACAAATGTGTTTTGGGTGTTAAAAGGCAGTTCGAGTACATGCCATGCAAGAAGTTGTTTTCAAGAGAGCTCCCTTCTGTCTAGAAACCAGGTGAGGGTTTTTCTGTTGCTCCTCCTACGGGAGGAGTTGAGCTTAGTTTCTAAAATGATGAATGATGCTTACATTGAAACCAAGACTCAGCAAGGTTCAAAGATCAGTAAGAAAAGTTCGGGCAAGATGAGCTCTAAGTCTCATGAAGCTGTTCTAAAGTTTAATGGAGTTGTACAATGGTTATCTAAGTGGGCAAATGTGATATGGTTCTCTAAACACACATACCAAGGTGCAGCTTTGTCTCTTTGTTGGTTTTGCCAAACAAACTTGCCACTAGAGATAGGGTTGCAGAATAGGACCGAACACCAGGGTTTTGTGCTGATTTGTGTGTGTTATATTGGGTACCAGGAGACACATGAGCATCTTTTTGTCAATTGTTGCTATTCAGCCAGAGTATGGTCCACACTTGTGAACAAATGTGATCTAAACTGTCAGGTTAGGGATTGAGGTCAGTTTGTAGATTGGATGCTAGCTAATGCAAAAGGGAAGTCACTTAGAGGAGTCCCAGTTAAGTTGGCTTTTATTTCCTTCATCTATTATATATGGAGAGAAAGAAATGCAAGGACTTTTTAAGGGAAAAACAGAGATTCTAAGGTCCTAAATGCAGCTATCTCACAATTAATCAGATTAAGGCTTAAGGATTTGAAGTGTTTTGGCACTAATGATACTAATCTATGTTTACTGGATAGATGGGTTCTTCGCCCATGCATTTTGTAAACATTGGCTGTCTTATAAAGCCTTGGTATCTAATTTCAGTACTTTACAGATTCATAGTTTAATTTACGTGCAGATCTTAAGCCTTCAATTAGGCTCTAATTTTGTATTTACGGAGGTATGCCCCTTGTACATGTGTAACTATATTTTTGTTTATATAATTTGTTTACCCACAAAAAGAGTACATGACATGCCCAAAAGATCCAAGTTTAGCGAAGTTCATCTAGTTGGGGCCTACACACATCCCATTGGAATTTTTTAACTCCGTATGAAACTAGAAGCACCTAAAACGACCAAGTTTAGCAAAAGATCCAAGTTTAGCCAAGTTCTAATTTGGGCCTAAACACGTCCCATTGGATCTTTTGACTCTGTATGGCACTAAAAGCACCTAAAACAACCACAACACTCCAAATTCTTGCCCCAAACATATTTTGGGTGTCAAAAGTCGGTTCAAGTACATGTAATGCCCAAAAGATTTAAGTTTAGACTTGTTCGTCTAGTTTTGGCCTAAACACGTCCCTTGGGTCTTATTGAATCTATATGGCACTAGAATCACCTAAAATGACCAAAACACTCTGAATCCTCATCCCAAACTTGTTTTGGGTGTCAGAAGTAAGTTCGAGTACATGACATGCCCAAATATCCAAGTTTAGCCCAGTTCATCTAGTTTGGGCCTAAACACGCCCTATTGAGTCTTACTTACTCTGTATAACACTAGAAACACTAAAACGACTATAAAACTCCAAATTATTATCCCAAATGTATATCGGATGTCAAAAGTCTGTTCGAGTACATGCCATCCTCAAAAGATCCAAGTTTAGCCAAGTTCATCAAGTTTGGGCCTAAACCCGTCCTGTTGGCTCTTTTTGACTCTGGGCTGTGCCATGTTCGACGCCACGACATGCTTCATGCAGGACGGCACACCGTGCTCCATGTAGGCTGTGTTATACTCCATGTCATGCTCCACATCATGATCCACGTCATACCCCCATTGAGTGCGTGCCATCCTCTTTTCTCTAGCTCTTGTGATTTGGCATCTTGGTACTTGAAATGGATCCTTCCTTTGAGGTCGTGCAACCAGATCCTCATCATTCCCTCCCGCTTGAGAAGGATTTGTCCTCAAATCATCACCTGCGTCAAATGGGAACAAGTTAGTTACATTCAATTTAGTACTTACATTGTACTCACCGGGAAGATCAAGCTTGTAGGCATTGTCATTGATTCTTGCAAGGATGTGGAATGATCCATCCTCTTTAGTCAGCGATTTTGTTTTCCTTTGTGTAGGAAACCTTTCATCACGCATGTGCTCCCAAACCCAAACTCTAGGTTGTAAAACAAACTTCAAACTCCCCTTATTGGCTTGCTTAGCATATTGCCCATTCTTACTTTTCAATGTTAGCTTGTACCTTGGCATGTAAAACCTTCACCAGATCTTTCTATTTCTTACCATCAAGATTAACATGCTTATTTGTAGGTAAAGGTAATATATGCATAGGAGTTGAAGGATTATAGCCATAAACAATCAAAAAAGGAAAAAAAAAAGAAGAATGAAGAAAGCTATTATATGCAAAATTAAAATGTGCTAAACACTTCTCCCATTGCCTTAAATTCTTTTGAATGATAACTACCACAAATTTCCCCATGAAGAACACAAGACAAGATTCATCAACCTCATGAATGTACTAGGTGCACTAGTTAAAATTAGGCTGCACACCAAGCACTACAATGTTTAGAGAGAGAAGCTCTCCCTTCTCTCTAGAAACCAGGTGAGGCTTTTCTTTTGCTCCTCCTCTGGGAGGAGCTGAGCTTAGTTTCTAAAATGGTGAATGATGCTTATTTTGAAACCAAGACTCAGCAAGGTTCAAAGATCAGTAAGAAAAGTTCGGGTAAGATGAGCTTTCAGTCTCATGAAGATGTTCTAAAGTTTAAAGGAGATGGGAGTTTGATGCTGGAAAACCCAGAAGTCAGAGTTGCTTCTCGCTCTTCCTTGGAGGAATCTCCAAGTTTGGATAAGATTTTAGCTATGGAGAACAAAGAAGTTGGTGATAAGAAGGTGTGTGTTCGTGCACTAAATGTGGCAGAAGCACTTGCTGCTTGTATTAATGGAGATGACGAGGAGCATGCTACTTGTTTTGGCACCTTTAGCTACAACCTTAACTCACCAAATAAGGGAGGAAAGGGCCAAATGGCCACTAATGGCAATGATGAGGCTGCTTCTAGCTCTAATGAGGAGCAAATCAAAGGTTTGGATGAGCTCTCAATGTCTTGTGGGCACATTTCTTTGGTCCCTTCTTCTCAGGTACACAATGACTTGTTATTACTAGATTCTAGTGCTTTAAGGGTTCCTTCATCAATTGGTGGAGCCCCATGTTTTGTAAATGAAGCCTTTATAGGTGCTTCTAAGGACAAAGAGCATGTTCAGAAGCAAACAAACTTTCCCTTGTCTGAAAAACTCAGGCAAATCACCAAGGGTTCTCTGGCCAAAGGAGGAGCACGAAGAAGAGAGATGATCAAGGGTGAAATCTTTTGTCCATTGGTCAATGAGGCTGTACTTGAGAGCCAATCAACTCCTGCCACCTCACCAATTTTAGCTAACCCTAGTTGTGCATGGAGTACAAAGAATGACATGCATTCTGATCAAAAAGTGAAAGGACAAAAGCAAAAGGAGAAAGGACACCTACTCTTGCATACCTTGGGCAACAACAAAGCTAAAACTTTGCTTGCAAGGACAGACAGCCTGCCCCAAAACCCTGTCTTAATTGTGGCTGTACCTGAAGATAAAGGTGATTTGACATTGCCTTTGCCCAAGACATCCTTGGAGCACGTTTTAGGTACCCTTGTACTACCACCTATGCATGGATATGACTCCTCCACGTTAGCTCCATCAAGGACAGACAACCTGCCCCAAAACCCGGAGCAAGGACAACCTCTCTTAATTATAGTTGTACCTGAACATAAAGGGGATTTGACCTTGCCTTTGCTCAAGACATCCTTGGAGCATGTTTCAGGTACCTTTGTACTACCACCTAAGCATGGAAAGGACATCTTGACGTCAGCTTCATCTTCTCCAACAGCTCGAAAACCTCATTCATCCATTTTTCAAGAATACAATCAAGTGGTTGATGATCTTGAGTTATATGCTTTTACTCAGGGGTTAAGACGAAATTGTGAGTATTATCCTTCCCCCAAACCTTTGAAACCTTTAAAAGAATAAGGAGGAGGCTGCTAAGGGTATTTCTGAAACCCTTAAGGGCAACACTATCTACCATAAACTTTGTGAAGCTTCACCTAAAGCTCAACAAAAGGATGGATCTTAGGCTGATAAAGTTAAGAGAAATCAACCTAGTAGGTTTGAGCTTGAGTTTCAGGAGTCTACAATTTATGATGAACATAGGGCATTGTAAAGCTCCCTGACTTTGTTACCAAATACAGCTTTGCCAAATGGGAGACTTGTTTGGTTGGCTATTTTGTGGGTAAAACAGCTCCATTACACTTGGTTAAGAGGATTGCGTTGCAGCTTTGGAAAGGGAGAGGACTCCTTGATGTTCAAGCTTCCAAAGGACTCTTCTATTTCAAATTTGATAACTTGGTATTTGTTAGGGAAACCTCTTATTCTTCAACCATGGGAGCCTAATGGCAAATCACAAAGGAAAAGTTAGCTAAGATCCCCATTTGGGTGAAACTTTGGAATGTTCCCCTTGAGTTGAGAACCTCTGAAGCTCTAAGCTACATTGCTAGTGCAGTGGGTAAACCCCTATACTTGGATCACTTGACTGCAAAAGGAGTGAAAAGAGACTTCGCTAGAATCTGTGTTGAGATTTCAACCAAGTCAAGAATCCTTAAGCATCTTGATATTGATCTTGGTATTGAAGGATGGGATCCAATTGATGTTTTGTAGAGTATGAGGGCCTACCAAAGAGGTGTGACAAGTGTGATATCTTTGGTCATGATTGTGATTTCATCCAGCAAGCTAAAATACTTTCTCGTAATCCCCAAGCTACAGCCCCATCTCTACCACAATCCAACCCTCGCTCCACCTCAAACTCCCCAAATCACTCCTCTCCCTCATCCCCCACACATTCCACCCCAAAACAAACCCCCATTTCTCCCTCACTTCTCCCAAACACCACTCCCTCAGCCCATTTGGATGATGACAGTTGCTGGATTGAGATTCCATCCAACAGATCTAGGAAGAAAATCTTTTTTTTGGTAAATGAAAAAATTGTATAAACCGAAGAAGAAACATACAAATATACAATGGGCATACCCCAGGAAAAAGACACAAATAAAAAGGAACCAGCCAACACACAAGCTGGAGGCACCCAAACACTAACAGAAGATTACAAGTGATAACAGCCTAAAGAAACAGAAGAACCAAGCTTAATTGTCAAAAATAGAGGCATTCAATCCCCAGGCAAGCTGAATGGTTTTGTTATCTTCAGTCACAGAAAATCCTTTAAGACTCAAAAATCTACCTTTAATGGCATTTCTAATGCAAGCCAAGACCACTTTCTTGTCCCTCATTTTGCCCTCAAAGACTCGATTATTTCTCTCTCTCCAGATATGATAGACAAACGAGCTGAACATAAGCTTCAACATAAGGCTCAAGAAGTAACCTTTCCTAGCTTTCACAAGGAGCCAGGAGATAAGTTGATTCCAGTTCCTAGGAGAAGACACCAAGCCACACAAACCAACCAAATTCTGCCAAATAAAGCTAGAATAAGGGCAAGAAACAAACAGGTGTTCAGAAGATTCTGAAGGATGCAAGCAAAGAACACAACTACTAACATTGGAAAACCCAGGAGAGGAGGTCCAAGCAGCCAATCTATCCGCAGTTGCAAGCCTATTAAGAACAGCAAGCCAAGTAATAAAGCTATATCTGGGAATATGCTTCTTAAACCAAATAAGAGGAGCCCATCTCACTTTTTCACTTGCTGGAGCCAGTTTCCTATAAGTGTGCCCCACAGAGAAAAGACCAGAGGGAGAAAGAGTCCAAATCCAAGAGTCCAAAGAGGACTCTTTAGGAGGGGGAAGATGGATCTCTCTAATAGTGATAAGCTCATGGGAGCTAGAAATAGGCCAGTTCCAAGCTGCATTCTGGATCACTGAGCTGACCTTGGTAGTCCAATCCCAACCTGTACCAAAATAAATCCTAGGACCAAACCTTTGAGAAAGAGCCCCCAAAGGGTGCCAAGGGTCCAATAGAAGAGAGATCTGCTCCCCATTTCCCACAAGAGCTTTGCAATACCCAGCAAACTTGTCTCTGATTTTCAGAATTTTCCTCCAACTCCAAGAAGGATTAGTGGCAAGCTTAACCAAGAAGATAGAGCTCTTCTTGATCAAGAAAAACTTGCACCAATCCTTCCAAAGGGAAGCTTTATCCAAAGAGACCAGGAACCAGAAATGCTTAGCCACAGCCACTTCATTAGCTAGAGAGAGATCTCTAAGGCCCAAACCTCCTTGGGACTTATCAAGGCACAAGTCACTCCAAGCCACTTTAGCACCAGAATGCTTTACAGCTGAAGCGTTCCACAAGTAATTCCTAATAACCACCTTAATCATATTTAAGATTTTCTTGGGAAGAATAAATAAGCCAGCCCAGTATTGAAAGATAGCATAGAGCACGGATTTAACCAACTGTAATCTTCCAGCATAAGAAAGGTAGTTAGACTCCCAAGACTTCACCCTAGCTGTGATATGGTCTACTAGGGTGATACAATCTGTTTTTCTAAGCTTTGAGGAAATCAAAGGAACCCCCAAGTATCTCATAGGTAGCTCCCCAATGCTGAAATTGCACAAGTCCAGAATTGCTTGAGAAGTGGAAGGATGGACCCCAGACATGAAAATCTGACTTTTTTGTAGATTAGGTTGAAGACCAGACATGGCCTCAAACAAGTTTAAGCTCTCCATAATAAGATGAACAGAAGTAATATCACCCTTACAGAAGATAAAGAGATCATCAGCAAAGCACAAGTTAACAATACCAAGCTCCTTACACCTCCAGTGATAGCCAAAGTCCGCTTGATGAGAAGCATGCTTGAGAATACCAGAAAGAACCTCCATAACCAACACAAACAGATAGGGAGAGATAGGATCACCCTGTCTAAGCCCTTTAGCACCAGAGAAGAAGCCAGTCAACTCCCCATTGACCACAATAGAGAAAGAAGGAGAGGAGATACACTCCATCACACAGTTAGAGAAATGATCAGGAAACCCCAAGCAGTCAAAGATTCTCCCGATACTCTCCCAATTCAAGCTATCATAAGCCTTTTTTATATCAACCTTGAAAGCACATCTGGGACTATTAGAAGGCCTATGGTAACCTCTAACCAGCTCTTGAGATAAGAGGATGTTGTCAGCGATTCTCCTCCCTGGCACAAAAGCAGTCTGGTTGCTACTAATAAGATCAGGGAGCACTCTTTTAAGTCTATCAGCAAGCATTTTAGAAATGCATTTATAAACAACATTACAACAAGATATAGGCCTAAAGTCACCAACCTTAGAAGGATTGGGGACCTTAGGAATAAGAGCAATGGCAGTAGAGTTAACCTGTTTCAATAAAGATTGGGAGCTAAAAAACTCCAAAACAGCCTTAGTAACATCTTTGCCCACAACATGCCAACATCTTTTGAAGAAACCAGCAGAGAAGCCATCTGGACCAGGGGCTTTACTACTCCCCAAACTAAAGATAGTTGTGTGAACGTCTTCCTCTGTATAAGGGTGGTTGAGGATAGCTAAGTGAGCTTGAGAGAGCTTATTAGGGAGAATCTGAGAGAGAACACTCCAATCCACCTCCTGATCAATGTGAGAAGTCCTAAGAAGTTCCTATAATAAGAAAGAATTTGATATTTGATAGCCTGGTCATCAGTAATAAGGTCACCCTCCTCATTAACCAACTGATTAATTCTGGATCTGACTCTATTCTTCTTTAGATTCTGAAAAAAGAAAGAGGAATTCTGATCACCCAAGGCAAGCCAATCAACTCTGCTTTTTTGCCTCAGAAAATCTTCTTCTGCATTCCTGAGCTTAGTGAAATCAGCTAATCTAATTTTCTCCTCCTCTTGAAGAGAGACAACACTAGGAGAGGCAATAAGGTCAGCTTGCACTTTAGAGAGGGCTTCTCTAGCCATAAGAGCCCTTTTAGAAATATCTGAGCAAAAAGAGGCATTAAATTTCTTAAGAGCAAATTTAATAGATTTAAGCTTCGTATAGAGACAAAACATGGCTGTCCCAAACACCTCAATCTCCCACGCATCCTTAAGAGCAGCCCAGAAGCCTTCAAAATCCATCCAAAAATCAAAGAACTTAAAAGAAGGTTTAGGTCTAGCTGAGTTAGCCCTAAGCTGAATTATAATAGGAGAGTGATCAGAGACATAGTTGAAGCTTCCCCACTAAGGGTGGAACCTATTGAGCACTCAACTGAGGAAGAAGAGGATAATCTTGCTGTCGTGAGCAAGAACCAAGAGCTTTCCACCCCTTCACATTCTCTTTCTCCTTTTGCTTGAGCTAGAAGTGTTTAGAGAAGGTGAAGGGGTGGAAACTTTATCAGCCCAAGATCCATCCTTTTGTTGAGCTTTAGGTGAAGCTTCACAAAGTTTATGGTAGATAGTGTTGCCCTTAAGGGTTTCAAAAATACCCTTAGCAGCCTCCTCCTTATTCTTTAAAGGTTTCAAAGGTTTGGGGGAAGGATAACACCCACAATTTCGTCTAAACCTCTGAGTAAAAACATACAACTCAAGATCATTAACTACTTGATTGTATTCTGTAAAAATGGATGAATGAGGTTTTCGAGCTGTTGGAGAAGATGAAGCTGACGTGGAGGTGTCCTTTCCATGCTTAGGTGGTAGTACAAAGGTACCTAAAACATGCTCCAAGAATGTCTTGAGCAAAGGTAAGGTCAAATCCCCTTTATGTTCAGGTACAACTGTAATTAAGAGAGGCTATCCTTACTCCGGGTTTTGGAGCAGGTTGTCTGTCCTTGATAAAGCTGACGTGGAGGAGTCATATCCATGCATAGGTGGTAGTACAAGGGTACCTAAAACGTGCTCCAAGGATGTCTTGGGCAAAGGCAATGTCAAATCACATTTATCTTCAGGTACAGCCACAACTAAGACTGATTGTCCTTGCTCCGGGTTTTGGGGCCGTCTGTCTGTCCTTGCAAGCAAAGTTTTAGCTTTGATTTATCTTCAGGTACAACCACAAAGATATCACATTTATCTTCAGGTACAACCACAAAGAAATGTGCCCACAAGACATTGAGAGCTCATCCAAACCTTTGATTTGCTCCTCATTAGAGCTAGAAGCAGCCTCATCATTGCCATTAATGGCCATTTGGACTTTTCCTCCCTTATTTGGTGAATTAAGGTTGTAGCTAAAGGTGCCAAAACAAGTAGCATGCTCCTCGTCATCTCCATTAATACGAGCATCAAGTGCTTCTGCCACATTTAGTGCACGAACACACACCTTCTTCTCGCCAACTTCTTTGTTCTCCATAGCTAAAATCTTGTCCAAGCTTGGAGATTCCTCCAAGGAAGAGCTAGAAGCAACTCTGACTTCTGGGTTTTCCAGCATAGAACTCCCATCTCCTTTAAAATTTAGAACATCTTCATGAGACTGAAAGCTCATCGTGCCCGTACTTTTCTTACTGATCTTTGAACCTCGCTGACTCTTGGTTTCAAAATAAGCATCATTCACCATTTTAAAAACTAAGCTCAGCTCCTCCCAGAGGAGGAGCAACAGAAAAGCCTCACCTGGTTTCTAGAGAGAAGGGAGAGCTTCTCTCTCTAAAATGTCCGCATTTTTGTTGTCCTAAATCAAGGCTTTATGACTCATAGTAAGGCTTGAGTCTATGTCTGCTCACTTTGAAATCCTTGTTTGTCTTCAAGCTCCGAAGTCCCACTGGAATCATTTTGTCATGGAAAGCCTTAGTTTTCTCCTTGTAATTCGTGAGCTTTCTCATAAGCGTCATTTTTTATTTCCACAAGCTCAGTTAGTTGGAGCTTCCTATGTTCACCCGTAACTTTCATCTCCATCTCTAGAATCGACTTTGGTGATGAACTTTAAAGCTGATGATCTACTTCTTCTACGTTAAGCTCGGACGTTCATGCATAAGTACCAGAAAATTTAAAAAGAAAAACTACTTATGATAAATAAAACAATAACAAATTAATTAGTCAAAACAATCTCCAACGACACAGCGCCAAAATTTGGCATGCACAAAAGCGTACCAACTTAGATCCTTGCAATAAATATGATCGTTGTTGAGTATGGTAGGAAGCAAGGGTGATTCCCGCAGGAGATTGTTTTTAATTAACTGTTATTGACACAAGAAAAACACTAGACTCAATACTAACCATAAATTAAAATGTGATTAAAAATCCTACTTAGACTCAACAATATTGAATGAAAACTTGTAGAAACACTAATGACACTCTAAAAAATATGAAAACAATATATGGGGGTTTGACGATTATTTGATATGTATACAAAGCAAGAGGAAACAAAATTGGAAACTGGAATTAAGAAATTACAGATTTAAAGAGTTAAGGATATGATAAGAAATATGGTTAAGGATTCATTCTCCACCTCTAGAAATATGGCAATAGTCAATACTCATAAATAACTTTCTCAATCTTTCAAATAACAACCTTAAAACAATCACAAGTTTGATTATCTTGATCTTTCCTTACCTTTGTCATTAAGTAAAACAAGTTCTTTACTTAACATCAATTGGATCTCATCCTTCAATACCAAGATCAATATCAAGATGCTTAAGGATTCTTGACTTGGTTGAAATCTCAACACAGATTCTAGCGAAGTCTCTTTTCACTCCTTTTGCAGTCAAGTGATCCGAGTATAGGGGTTTACCCACTGCACTAGCAATGTAGCTTAGAGCTTCAGAGGTTCTCAACTCAAGGGGAACATTCCAAAGTTTCACCCAAATGGGGATCTTAGCTAACTTTTCCTTTGTGAATTTGACATTAGGCTCTCATGGTTGAAGAATAAGAGGTTTCCCTAACAAATGCCAAGGTCCATCTTTAAAGAAATAATCTCGGTATTCTAAGTTATCAAATTTGAAATAGAAGAGTCCTTTGGAAGCTTGAACATCAAGGAGACCTCTCCCTTTCCAAAGCTGCAACACAATTCTCTTAACCAAGTGAAATGGAGCTGTTTTACCCATAAAATAGCCAACCAAACAAGTCCCCCATTTGGCAAAGCTGTCTTTGGTAACAAAGTCAGGGAGCTTAACAATGACCCTATGTTCTTCATAAATTGTAGACTCCTGAAACTCAAGCTCAAACCTACTAGGTTGGTTTCTCTTAAATTTATCAGCCCAAGATCCTTCCTTTTGTTGAGCTTTAGGTGAAGCTTCACAAAGTTTATGGTAGATAGTGTTGTCCTTAAGGGTTTCAGAAATACCCTTAGCTGCCTCCTCCTTATTCTTTAAAGGTTTCAAAGGTTTGGGGGAAGGATAATACTCACAATTTCGTCTAAACCCCTGAGTAAAAGCATATTACTCAAGATCTTCAACTACTTGATTGTATTCAGGAAAAATGGAAGAATGAGGTTTTCGAGCTGTTGGAGAAGATGAATCTGACATGGAGGTGTCCTTTCCATGCTGAGGTTGTAGTACAAAGGTACCTGAAACATGCCCCAAGGATCTCTTGAGCAAAGGCAATGCCAAATCCCCTTTATGTTCAGGTACAACTGTAATTAAAAAAGACTGTCCTTGCTCCGGGTTTTGGGGCAGGTTGTCTGTCCTTGATGAAGCTAACGTGAAGGAGTCATATCCATGCTTAGGTGGTAGTACAAGGGTACCAAAAACGTGCTCCAAGGATGTCTTGGGCAAAGGCAATGTCAAATCACCTTTATCTTCAGGTACAACCACAATTAAGACTGATTGTCCTTGCTCGGGGTTTTGGGGCAGGCTGTCTGCCCTTGCAAGCAAAGTTTTAGCTTATTTGTTGCCCAATGTATGCAAGAGTAGGTGACGAAAATGATAGAATCTGCCTCCGCAATTCGCGTACAGATTGTAGGTCTTGAAAATCCGTTTGATTTGATATGCAATGATAACTATTTCGACACCCGGTTCAAAAGTTATGTTCGTTTTTCAGAACCACCATCAAAATCAGGAAAAAAATCAGAATTGAATCTAACTCTAGAGAACCAAAACTCTGATACCAAACGATATGAACAGCACCGTTGCTTTGCGTTGAAACTCGATAACAGTGATGGTTCAAGCACCCAATGATCAATTTTAAAGAAGAAAAAACCCTGACCCATTTTCTATGACACAAAGAGAACCTTAGGTATAAGACCTAAGACCCAAATTGATATTTCGAAAAGAATTAAAAGTATGGTTTAGACACCACACTCAAGAACCAGAAGGAAAAGTGAGTGATAAGTCTAGGTTTTAGACGCCACAAGAATATTCTTGATAAGTCTGAAAAGTTCTAAGAAGAACCAAAGAGAAAACTCTCACAAAAAAATTAATATTGATCAAAGTTATTTAATACATTGAGAAACCATGCTTAAATAGAAAACTAGAAGCCTAAAGAGTCCTAAAGTGTTTAAATAACCTAAACTAAATTTAAAAGATAAAGACATTAATTGCAAAAAATATGGAACTTGTAATCCACCCAAAATACTCCTATTGGCTCTCCACTTCTAGGTTAGGATTGTCAATGTGTCATGCTCTAATAGACTATTATTGGCTGTCACTTCTAGGTTAGGATTTCCAAGTTGTCTTCATTTCTTGTCATCATTTAAAATGTCATGTCATTCTCCATGTGGACTTTCATATTGAGCGCCACATCATGCTCCATGTGTAATGCCATGTAGGATGCCACGTCATCCCCATGTCGGCTGCCATGTTGGATGCCACGTCATGCTCCGCTGCCATGTTGGTTCCCATGTCGTTGTCCATGTAGGATGTCTTGTTGGATGCCACATCATGCTCCATGTGGGCTGCAATGTTGGACGCCATGTACATGCTCCATTTAGGCTGCCATGTTGGGCGGCACGTCATGCTCCATGTAGGCTGTTATACTCCATGCCATGCTCCACGTCATACTCCTATCGAGTGCTCCATCCATCCTCTTTTCTCCAACTCTTGTGATTTGGACTCTTGATACTTGAAATAGATCCATCCTTTGAGGTTGTGCAACTGAATCCTCATCATACAACTTTCCCATCAATAATCATACTACACACTTTTTCATTAACAAGGCATCTAGTATGAAAAATATTTTCTCATTGTACCTTCTCATCTTCTTTGGCTAGGGCACTAAGAGCTCTTCTTTTCATCGAAATTTTTCCATCGGCCGGTTCTTCAATGTCACTTACATCATCTGCTGGTGGCATGGACCCCTCTTTGGATTTACTTTCAGTTTCCACATTCTTGCCTTGGAATGATGGAATCTTTATATCAATGCTACCCAAATTGTTATCCACCCTCTCACCAGACCCATATTCTCTATTTCTATGTCAGAATCCCCTATCTCTAACCCCATGGCCTAGTCTGTCCATGGTAGAATATCGCTTTGCTTCATCAATGTATTTCCCAAATTCTTCCTCATACTTAACCCTAGGTAATCGTCTCTCCCTTCGATGTCCCATAGGATCTCTAGGTTTCTCTACCCTTGTTTCCACCCGTTGAATCTTCTCATGCAATCGTTCAAACCCCTCTCCTAATGTTTTCTTAAATTCACCCCCTAGTGCCTCCATTTGTAACTTCAAAATAACAAACGGATCTAAAATTTTCAAGTAACAACCAAAAGGCCTAAACAAATCAAACACTATGAGAAGATAAGAAAAGGAAACAACTAAGGGATAAAATTAAAGACAAGAAAACAAACGGAGATCAACTTATGCTATCTTTTTTTTACAAAAGATAAGATAGGATAAGATCAGGAAAGGTGAGATAATAAAATATATGATAAGATAAGATGAGACGAGATCAGAAACTATATGATAAGATAAAATAAGGAGAAGATTAGATAAGATGAGATTAGAAAAGAAAGGATAAGTAATGACAAGATGATCTATGATATTATAAGATGAGAAAAAAATATTATAAGCAAAGACATGATGAGATAAGATAAGATGGTAAGGTGATAAGATGATAAGATGATAAGATGATAGAATTCTACCTTTAATTTAATGTTCAAATTCAGATTTCTAAAAGATAGGGATGATATGTGATAAGTTGATAGCTAAAACAATGGAAATTCGAATTTGAAATTTGAAAGTCTGAATTTTTAGAAGAAACAACGCAGAAATAATAAACACCTCGGGAAATGATAAAATCGATGAATTATGGCTTTGCGATGCACGTACAGATTGTAGATCTCAAAAATCCGTTTGATTTGATATGCAATAATGACTATTTTGACTCTCGAATCAAAAGTTATGATTGTTTTTCAGAACTACCATCAAATAAGGAAAAAAATCAGAATTGAATCTGACTCTAGAGAAACCGGCTCTGATACCAAATGATATGAACCTCACCACCGTTTAGCGATAAAACCTGATAACAATGATGGTTCAAGAACCCAATGATCGATTTTAGATAAGAGAAACCCTGACCCGTTTTCTATGACACAAGGAGAACCTTAGGTATAAGACCTAAGACCCAAATTGATGCTTCGAAAGGAACCAAAGGTATGGTTTAGACGCGACACTCAAGAACAAGAAGGAAAAGTGAGTGATAAGTATAGGTTTTCGATGCCACAAGAATATTCTTGATAAGTCTAAAAAGTTCTAAGAAGAACCTAAGAGAAAAGTCTCACACAGAAATCATATTGATCAAAATTATTTAATACATTGTGAAACCACAGAAAATCTAGAAGCCTAAAGAGTCCTAAAGTGTTTAAATCACCTAAACTAAATTTAAAAGATAAAGACATATTAATTGCAATAAATATGAAACTTGTAATCCACCCAAAAGACTCCTATTGGCTGTCCATTCTAGGTTAGGATTGCTGGGGTGTCATGCTCTAATAGATTATTATTGGCTGCCACTTCTAGGTTAGGATTTTCAAGTTCCCTTGATTCCTTGTCATCATTTAAAATGTTATGTCATGCTCATTTGTGGTCAGCCATTTTGAATGCCACATCATGCTCCATGTGCAATGCCATGTAGGATGCCACGTCATCTCCATTTAGGCTGCCATGTTGGAGCCACGTCGCGCCATGTAGGCTGTCTGGTTTCCATGTCATGGTCCATGTAGGATGTCATGTTGGATGCCACATCATGCTCCACAGGGGCTGCCATGTTGGACGCCACGACATGCTCCATGTAGGCTTCCATATTGGGCGGCACGTCATGCTCTATGTAGGCTGTTACACTCCATGTCATGCTCCACATCATACTCCCATTGAGTGCTTCATCCATCCTCTTTTCTCTAGCTTTTGTGATTTGGCCTCTTGGTACTTGAAATAGATCCACCATTTGAGGTTGTGCAACCGGATCCTCATTATAATAGGCCTAAATGTGCTTTCAAGACAGATATAAAAAAAGCATATGATAGTTTAAATTGGGAGATTATTGGCAGAATATTCGATTACTTGGGGTTTCAGACCACTTCTCTAATTAAGTGATGGAATGAATTTCTTCTCCTTCTTTTTCTGTTGTCGCTAATGGTGATTTAACAGTACTTTTCTGGTGCTAAAGGGCGTAGGCAGGGTGATCCTATCTCTCCCTATCTTTTTGTCTTGGTCAGGGAGGTTCTCACTGGTATTCTCAAGCATGCATCTCTCAAGGTTGAGTTTGGCTATCATTGGAGGTGTAAGGAGCTTGATATTGTTAACGTCTGATTTGTTGATGGTCTCTTTATATTTTGCAAGGGTAATATTGCTTCGGTCCAAACCATTATGGATAGCGTAATCTTATTTGCGGCTCTGTCTGGGCTTCAGCTTAACCTTCAGAAAAGTCAGGTTTTCATGTCTGGGGTTCACCCCATATCACAGTTAAAGTGAAGTCTTGAGAGTCTAATTACCTATCTTATGCTAGTAGATTGCAGTTAGTTAAATCTGTGCGTTTTGCTACCTTTCAATTCTGGGCTGGTTCATTTATTCTTCCCAAGAAGATTTTGCATATGATTCAGGTGGTTATGAGAAATTACTTGTGGAATGCTTCGGGTATTAAGCATTCTGGGGCTAAGATGGCTTGGAGTGATCTGTGTCTAAGTCTTAAGTGGGGTAGTGAACAAGAAAAGGCATTCAATTTGCTCAAAGAAAAACTAACCAATGCACATTTGCTTGCTTTACCTAACTTTGCTAAAACCTTCAAAATTGAGTGTGATGCTTCAGGTTTAGGTATGGGTGCTGTCCTAATGCAAGAGGACCGGCCATATGACAAGGAGATGTATGCTTTGGTGAGAGCTTGAAAAACATGGCAACACTACTTGTGGACTAAAGAATTTGTGATTCACACGGATCATGAATCCTTGAAGCACTTGATGAAGGTATACACTACACTCTACCCTAGATGCAAAATTGTGGTTG
Organism: Datisca glomerata; assembly: GCA_003255025.1. Taxonomy (NCBI): domain Eukaryota; kingdom Viridiplantae; phylum Streptophyta; class Magnoliopsida; order Cucurbitales; family Datiscaceae; genus Datisca; species Datisca glomerata. The sequence goes on from QANY01009524.1 coordinate 89,842, forward strand.
AATGCCAGTGGGTGGAATTCAAAGAGACGATGGCACTAGAAGCACCTAAAACGACCACAACACTCCAATTTCATATCCCAAACATGTATTAGGTATATGCAATAATAATTGTTTTTCTAACTACAATGTTTAGAGAGAGAAGCTCTCCCTTCTCTCTAGAAACCAGGTGAGGCTTTTCTGTTGCTCCTCCTCTGGGAGGAGCTGAGCTTAGTTTCTAAAATGGTGAATGATGCTTATTTTGAAACCAAGACTCAGCAATGTTCAAAGATCAGTAAGAAAAGTTCGGGTAAGATGAGCTTTCAGTCTCATGAAGATGTTCTAAAGTTTAAAGGAGATGGGAGTTCGATGCTGGAAAACCCAGAAGTCAGAGTTGCTTCTAGCTCTTCCTTGGAGGAATCTCCTAGTTTGGATAAGATTTTAGCTATGGAGAACAAAGAAGTTAGTGAGAAGAATGTGTGTGTTCGTGCACTAAATGTGGAAGAAACAATTGCTGCTCGTATTAATGGAGATGACGAGGAACATGCTACTTGTTTTGGCACCTTTAGCTACAACCTTAACTCACCAAATAAGGGAGGAAAGGTCCAAATGGACATTAATGGCAATGATGAGGCTGCTTCTAGCTCTAATGAGGAGCAAATCAAAGATTTGGATGAGCTCATGTCTTGTGGGCACATTTCTTTGGTCCCTTCTTCTCAGGTGCACAATGACTTGTTATTACTGGATTCTAGTGCTTTAAGGGTTCCTTCATCATTTGGTGGAGCCCCATGTTTTGTAAATGAAGCTTTTACAGGTGCTTCTAAGGACAAAGAGCATGTTCAGAAGCAAACAAGCTTTCCCTTGTCTATAAAACTCAGGCAAATCACCAAGGGTTCTCTGGCCAAAGGAGGAGCACGAAGAAGAGAGATGATCAAGGGTGAAATCTTTTGTCCATTGGTCAATGAGGCTGTACTTGAGAGCCAATCAACTCCTGCCACCTCACCAATTCTGGCTAACCCTAGTTCTGCATGGAGTACAAACAATGACATGCATTCTGATCAAAAAGTGAAAGGACAAAAGCAAAAGGAGAAAGGACACCTACTCTTGCATGCCTTGGGCAACAACAAAGCTAAAACTTTGCTTGCAAGGACAGACAGCCTGCCCCAAAACCCGGAGCAAGGACAATCTGTCTTAATTGTGGCTGTACCTGAAGATAAAGGTGATTTGACATTGCCTTTGCCCAAGACATCCTTGGAGCACGTTTTAGGTACCCTTGTACTACCACCAATGCATGGATATTACTCCTCCACGTCAGCTCCATCAAGGACAGACAACATGCCCCAAAACCCGGAGTAAGGACAGCCTCTCTTAATTACAGTTGTACCTGAACATAAAGGGGATTTGACCTTGCCTTTGCTCAAGACATCCTTGGAGCATGTTTCAGGTACCTTTGTACTACCACCTAAGCATGGAAAGGACACCTCCATGTCAGCTTCATCTTCTCCAACAGCTCGAAAACCTCATTCATCCATTTTTACAGAATACAATCAAGTAGTTGATGATCTTGAGTTATATGCTTTTACTTAGGGGTTTAGACGAAATTTTGAGTATTATCCTTCCCCCAAACCTTTGGAACCTTTAAGGAATAAGGAGGTGGCTACTAAGGGTATTTCTGAAACCCTTAAGGGCAACACTAACTACCATAAACTTTGTGAAGCTTCACCTAAAACTCAACAAAAGGATGGATCTTGGGCTGATAAAGTTAAGAGAAACCAACCTAGTAGGTTTGAGCTTGAGTTTCAGGAGTCTACAATTTATGAAGAACATAGGGTCATTGTAATGCTCCCTAACTTTGTTCCCAAAGACAACTTTGCCAAATGGGAGACTTGTTTGGTTGGCTATTTTGTGGGTAAAACAGCTTCATTACACTTGGTTAAGGGGATTGCGCTGCAGCTTTGGAAAGGGAGAGGTCTCCTTGATGTTCAAGCTTCCAAAGGACTCTTCTATTTCAAATTTGATAACTTAGAACACCGAGATTATTTCTTTAAAGATGGACCTTGGCATTTGTTAGGGAAACCCTTTATTAGGTTGTTTTGGAGGGGCAAAGATGTTACTAAGGCTGTTTTGGAGTTTTTTAGCTCCCAATCTTTATTGAAACAGGTTAACTCTGCTGCCATTGCTCTTATCCCTAAGGTCCCCAATCCTTCTAAGGTTGGTGACTTTAGGCCTATCTTTTGTTGTAATGTTATTTATAAATGCATTTCTAAAATGCTTGCTGATAGACTTAAGAGAGTGCTCCCTGATCTTGTTGGTAGAACCCAGACTGCTTTTGTGCCAGGGAGGAGAATTGCTGACAACATCCTTTTATCTCAAGAGCTGGTTAGAGGTTACCATAGGCCTTCTAATAGTCCCAGATGTGCTTTTAAGGTTGATATAAAAAAGGCTTATGATAGCTTGAATTGGGAGAGTATCGGGAGAATCTTTGACTGCTTGGGGTTTCCTGATCATTTCTCTAACTATATGATGGAGGGTATCTCCTCTCCTTCTTTCTCTATTGTGGTCAATGGTGAGTTGACTGGCTACTTCTCAGGTGCTAAAGGGCTTAGACAGGGTGATCCTATCTCTCCCTATCTGTATGTGTTGGTTATGGAGGTTCTATCTGGTATTCTCAAGCATACTTCTCATAAAGCTGACTTTGCCTATCACTGGAGGTGTAGAGAGCTTGGTATTGTTAACTTGTGCTTTGCTGATGATCTCTTTATCTTCTGTAAGGGTTTTATTACTTCTGTTCAACTTATTATGGAAAGCTTAAACTTGTTTGAGGCTATGTCTGGTCTTCAACCTAATCTACAAAAAAAGTCAAATTTTCATGTTTGGGGTCCATCCATCCACTTCTCAAGCAATTCTGGATTTCTGCAATTTCAGCATTGGGGAGCTTCCTATGAGATACTTGGGGGTTTCGTTGATTTCCTCAAAGATTAGAAAAAATAGATTGTATCACTCTAGTGGACCATATCACAGCTAGGGTGAAGTCTTGGGAGTCTAACTACCTTTCTTTCTTCCCCTCTCTCATAGCAATTTTCTTGAACACAAGGCGGCGCTGGTACCTTTCCCTTCCCCATTACGTGATTAATGGGATGCTTTTGTTCACTGAAATTGGTTTTAGCAATTACTTGGTTGTTTGTTAACTAAGGAGTTTTATGTTTGTTAAGTTCTATATTAGACTTATATTTTTTTTTTCAATTTCTCCTACCTTGTATGGTGTGGGAAACTTTCTAGAGTTTATTTTTTGTAGGCTAAGTTAAGTTAAAGTTAGGGGTTGGATAGTTGTGCTGATATAGCCAATGGTCTTTCTCTTTCCTGTCTTGCTCAGCCACTCTTTTAAATATACCTAGGGTATGCCCCTTGAATATTTGTAAATTATGCTTCAGTTAATGAAATTTTAACTTACTGAAAAAAAAAACTACATTTCTTATGCTGGAAGATTACAGCTGGCTCCAACTGGTGAAAAAGTGAGATGGGCTCCTCTTGTTTGGTTTAAGAAGCATATTCCCAGATATAGCTTTATTACTTGGCTTGCTGTTCATAATAGGCTTGCAACTGCGAATAGATTGGCTGCTTGGACCACCTCTCATGGGTCTTCCAATGTTAGTAGTTGTGTATTTTGCTTGCATCCTTCAGAATCTTCTGAACACCTGTTTGTTTCTTGCCCTTATTCTAGCTTTATTTGGCAGAATTTGGTTGGTTTATGTGGCTTGGTGTCTTCTCCTAGGAACTGGAATCAACTTATCTCCTGGCTCTTTGTGAAAGCTAAGAAAGGTTACTTCTTGGGCCTTATGTTGAAGCTTATGTTCAGCTCGTTTGTCTACCATATCTGGAGAGAGAGAAATAATCGAGTCTTTGAGGGCAAAATGAGGGACAAGAAAGTGGTCTTGGCTTGCATTAGAAATGCCATTAAAGGTAGATTTTTGAGTCTTAAAGGATTTTCTGTGACTGAAGATAACAAAACCATTCAGCTTGCCTGAGGATTGAATGCCTCTATTTTTTACAATTAAGCTTGGTTCTTCTGTTTCTTTAGGCTGTTATCACTTGTAATCTTCTGTTAGTGTTTGGGTGCCTCTAGCTTGTGTGTTGGCTGGTTCCTTTTTATTTGTGCCTTTTTCCTGGGGTATGCCCCTTGTATATTTGAATGTTTCTTCTTCGGTTTATACAATTTTTTAATTTACCGAAAAAAAATGTTTCGAAACTGGAATTCAGAAATAAGTTTTCTTTATTCTACTTCTTGATCATCTATCTAAGAAATCTATTTTTTTAGCATTTACTTAGGGGTTGTTTCCAAATTGGTTGTTGGGGTTTTCACATTAATGCTTCGTGGGTACCTATACATAAAGGGGTTCTCAAGCTTATTCTTGGAGGTTCTGTATCAATTTGCCTAGACAAATTGGTGGCTATTAAAGGAAAATTGGGTGGCTATTAAAGGCAAATTGGTGACCAATGATAGAATGGAACATTGGTCTTTGCCTTCCCCTATTAGCCCTTCATGTGTCTTTTGTGTGGATGGATGTGAATCGGCAGAGCATCTTTTTATAGGACATAATTTCGCAAGATCAATTGGGGATTCTCTTCTGGCCAAAGGTGGTTTGAACAGCTCCCACTCCAACTGGTGTCAATGGATCTCTTGGCTCCTAGTTAATGCCCATTGTACATCTGTATGTATTTTTAGGATGAATACCTTTATTTGCTAACAAAAAAACATTGTAATTGGGTTCCTAGGGTAGCTCTCCTAGTGGGTTCGTATCAATGGATCTTTTGGGTATGTCATGTGCTCGAACTTTTTTTTCTACACCCAAAGCACGCTTTCGGATAAGAATTTTGAGTGCTGTGGTTGTTTTAGGTGCTTTTAGTGCCATACAGAGTCAAAAGACCAAATGTGACATGTTTATTCCCAATCTTGATGAACTTGGCTAAACTTTGATCTTTTTGGGCATGCCATGTACTCGAACTTACTTTTGATACACAAAACACATTTGTTATAAACATTTGGAGTGTAATGATTGTTTTAAGAGCTTCTAGTGTCATACAGAGTCAAAAAGACCCGATGGATCTTTTGGGCATGACATATTCTTAAACTGACTTTTGACACCCAAAACACATTTGGGATAAGAATTGGTAGTGTTGGGGTCTTTTTGGGTGCCTCTAGAGCCATACGGAGTTTAAAAGATCCAACAGGATGTGTTCACACCCAAACTAGATGAACTTGGCCAAAGTTGGATCTTTTGGGCATGTCATGTACTCGAACTGACTTTTGACACCCAAAACATGTTTGTGATAAGAATTTTGTGTGTTTTGATCATTTTAGGTGCTTCTAGTGCTATACAGAGTAAATAAGACCCAATGGAGATTTTTAGGCCCAAACTAGATGACTTGACTTAACTTGGTTCTTTTGGGCATGTCATGTGCTCGAATTGACTTCTGACACCCAAAACACGTTTCAGATAAGAATTTCGAGTGTTGTGGTTGTTTCAGGAGCTGGGAGTTAGAAATAGGCCAGTTCCAAGCTGCATTCTGGATCACTGAGCTGACCTTGGTAGTACAATCCCAACCTGTACCAAAATAAATCCTAGGACCAAACCTTTGAGAAAGAGCCCCCAAAGGGTGCCAAGGGTCCAATAGAAGAGAGATCTGCTCACCATTTCCCACAAGAGCTTTGCAATACCCAGCAAACTTGTCTCTGATTTTCAGAATTTTCCTCCAACTCCAAGAAGGATTAGTGGCAAGCTTAACCAAGAAGATAGAGCTCTTCTTGATCAAGAAAAACTTGCACCAATCCTTCCAAAGGGAAGCTTTATCCAAAGAGACCAGGAACCAGAAATGCTTAGCCACAGCCACTTCATTAGCTAGAGAGAGATCTCTAAGGTCCAAACCTCCTTGGGACTTATCAAGGCACAAGTCACTCCAAGCCACTTTAGCACCAGAATGCTTTACAGCTGAAGCGTTCCACAAGTAATTCCTAATAACCACCTTAATCATATTTAAGATTTTCTTGGGAAGAATAAATAAGCCAGCCCAGTATTGAAAGATAGCATAGAGCACGGATTTAACCAACTGTAATCTTCCAGCATAAGAAAGGTAGTTAGACTCCCAAGACTTCACCCTAGCTGTGATATGGTCTACTAGGGTGATACAATCTGTTTTTCTAAGCTTTGAGGAAATCAAAGGAACCCCCAAGTATCTCATAGGAAGCTCCCCAATGCTGAAATTGCACAAGTCCAGAATTGCTTGAGAAGTGGAAGGATGGACCCCAGACATGAAAATCTGACTTTTTTGTAGATTAGGTTGAAGACCAGACATGGCCTCAAACAAGTTTAAGCTCTCCATAATAAGATGAACAGAAGTAATATCACCCTTACAGAAGATAAAGAGATCATCAGCAAAGCACAAGTTAACAATACCAAGCTCCTTACACCTCCAGTGATAGCCAAAGTCCGCTTGATGAGAAGCATGCTTGAGAATACCAGAAAGAACCTCCATAACCAACACAAACAGATAGGGAGAGATAGGATCACCCTGTCTAAGCCCTTTAGCACCAGAGAAGAAGCCAGTCAACTCCCCATTGACCACAATAGAGAAAGAAGGAGAGGAGATACACTCCATCACACAGTTAGAGAAATGATCAGGAAACCCCAAGCAGTCAAAGATTCTCCCGATACTCTCCCAATTCAAGCTATCATAAGCCTTTTTTATATCAACCTTGAAAGCACATCTGGGACTATTAGAAGGCCTATGGTAACCTCTAACCAGCTCTTGAGATAAGAGGATGTTGTCAGCGATTCTCCTCCCTGGCACAAAAGCAGTCTGGTTGCTACTAATAAGATCAGGGAGCACTCTTTTAAGTCTATCAGCAAGCATTTTAGAAATGCATTTGTAAACAACATTACAACAAGATATAGGCCTAAAGTCACCAACCTTTGAAGGATTGGGGACCTTAGGAATAAGAGTAATGGCAGTAGAGTTAACCTGTTTCAATAAAGATTGGGAGCTAAAAAACTCCAAAACAGCCTTAGTAACATCTTTGCCCACAACATGCCAACATCTTTTGAAGAAACCAGCAGAGAAGCCATCTGGACCAGGGGCTTTACTACTCCCCAAACTAAAGATAGTTGTGTGAACGTCTTCCTCTGTATAAGGGTGGTTGAGGATAGCTAAGTGAGCTTGAGAGAGCTTATTAGGGAGAATCTGAGAGAGAACACTCCAATCCACCTCCTGGTCAATGTGAGAAGTCCCAAGAAGATTCCTATAATAAGAAAGGATTTGATCTTTGATAGCCTGGTCATCAGTAATAAGGTCACCCTCCTCATTAACCAACTGATTAATTCTTGATCTGACTCTATTCTTCTTTAGTTTCTGAAAAAAGAAAGAGGAATTCTGATCACCCAAGGCAAGCCAATCAACTCTGCTTTTTTGCCTCAGAAAATCTTCTTCTGCATTCCTGAGCTTAGTGAAATCAGCTAATCTAATTTTCTCCTCCTCTTGAAGAGAGACAACACTAGGAGAGGCAATAAGGTCAGCTTGCACTTTAGAGAGGGCTTCTCTAGCCATAAGAGCCCTTTTAGAAATATCTGAGCAAAAAGAGGCATTAAATTTCTTAAGAGCAAATTTAACAGATTTAAGCTTCTTATAGAGACAAAACATGGCTGTCCCAAACACCTCAATCTCCCACGCATCCTTAAGAACAGCCCAGAAGCCTTCGAAATCCATCCAAAAATCAAAGAACTTAAAAGAAGGCTTAGGTCTTGCTGAGTTAGCCCTAAGCTGAATAATAATAGGAGAGTGATCAGAGATACCCGGGGTGTGAAAATGGCAAGAAGTAGCAGGAAACAACATAGCCCAATCACCGTTAACCAGGGCTCTATCGAGCTTGCGCATCTTGCTACCCTCACCAACTTGACCATTCCACCAGGTGAATTGACAGCCACTATAAGGGAGGTCGAGAACCTCCAAATGATCAAGACAAGAAGCAAAGTCAATTGAGCTATCATTCCACTTGAAATCACCACCACAATGCTCAATAGGCTTCAAAATAGCATTAAAGTCACCAAGAATTAGCCAAGGCTTCCCCTGACTTAATGTCTTATGAGAGCCAAGTTTTTCCCACAAAGGCTTCCTGGAGATAGCATCATTGGCTGCATACACCACAGAGACAAAGAAATCTGTCTTTTCATGGAGAATGGTTAGCTTACAAAACATAGCTTGATCAAAGGCATCAATTAGAAGAACATCCAAAATCTTGGGATCCCAAGCTAAAACAATTCTACCTTTGCTAGTAGGAGAATGGTTAGCAAAGGTAGCCCAATTGGGAAAAACAGATCTAGAAAGTCCAGCAAAATTATTACACTTGATCTTAGTCTCAACTAAAGCACAAAAAGATAATTTAAAGTCTTTACAAAGTTTTCTAACTTCAGCTTGCTTTAGAAGGCCATTAAGCCCTCTTATATTCCAAGAAGCTAAATTAATCATAAAAAGGGGGGGAGAGAGTCACCATTCTCAGGGGGAGCCTGAGTAACTTGATCAGCCAATAAGAAAAAGCCTTCAGCCGTTCGCTTCTTTTTCAACCTCTTCAAAGCTGATTTAGAGAGCTTGGGAGAAGGACCAGGTTGGATAGTGATATTGACAATTGAGGAAGCTTTGGGGGGAGCCAAACTCAATGTAGAGTCAGAAGAGGCTTGAGGCTCATTTTTATCCTCACAAGGCACAATGAGACCCTTACCCTTCCTTTTGCTAACCACCTGAGTCCATTCATTGACTTGGTCTTCCACATGGATGGTATTAAGAGGAAAGGGAGGAGAGATTTCACCCTTTGGCTCCTCATAAACCATAAGCTCCCTATTATCTTGGGGAGAAGAATCTTTGCTAGCGGTTTCTTCCTCACTAGCTAGATTATTCTTAGGGGCCACTTTAGCATCACAATCATGACCAAAGAGGCAACATTTAGCACATCTCTTAGGTAGACACTCATACTCCACCTCCACCACCACTGGATCCCATCCGTCAAGGCCAAGGTCAATGGTGAAAAACTTAATCAAATCAGAGGAGGCTGAAATTTTCACACAAACTCTAGCATAATCATGTCTATAACTTGAGGCAGTAGCATTGTCAGAGTGAGAAGGGATACCCACAGCACTAGCAATGTGACTTAGAGCTTCTTCAGTCCATAATTCAATTGGAACATTCCACAATTTAACCCAAATTGGAAGGGTTGAAAGTTTCACCTTTGAGAATTTAACATTTGGCTGCCACTCTTGAAACACAACAGGCCTACCTAAGAGGTGCCCAGGTCCATCTTCTAACACTAAGTTTCTATCCTCCACAGAGCCAAATTTGAAAAAGAAAAGGCCTCTGGCAGCCGAGACCTCCTGAATTCCTCTTTTAGCCCAAAGTTGCAAAGCAATTTTCTTAACTAAGTGTAAAGGAGCTGCCCTTCCAACAAAGTAGCCAACAAGGCAGCCTTCCCACCTAGAAAAATTCTCTTTAGTAATATAATCAGGAAGCTTAACTGTGACATTACCATTTTCCGTAAAGGAAGAGCTCACATAACCTAAGCTTAGCTTCTTTTTCAGGTTACCTTTAACCTTTTCAGCCCATGAACCAGCCGGTTTCTCATGAGCAACACTCTTATTAGCTAAAAGTCTTTATAAACTCTATTCTCATGCAGCTTTTCAGAAGAAGAAGTTGGGGAAGGAGGAGAAGAGCTCACCTTCTGTTTTCCATTAGAATCTGGTTTAGGAGAGAGAGATTTCTCCAAGCTCAAACCCACGACCATGGCAGCCCTTGACATCTTTGGTAGAAGTCAAATCCACCTTGTCACTCACAATCAATGCTGAGGTTGAGCTAAGGGAGGAGAGAGGATCTGCCACCAGCTTTGGAACTCCACCTACGTTCACATCATTGTCATAGAAAAGAGAAATATCTTATTTCTCTTTCCCTTCAATCAAAACACCATCTACTTTCTCTTTCCCCTTAGACAAAGAAGCTGCCACCTGTCACCCTAAGAGGCTGTCCACGTCATGATGGGAGAGAGGAGCCTTATCTAATAAAGAATTACCTTTTTGAGTGTCCTTTCCTTTATTAGAAAAGATAGTCGTAGATTGTTGAACAAGTTGAAGCTTGGGAGCTAGAGCCTCACTCTTCCCCAAGCTGACCAGATCACACCCACTTGCCAAAAAGGAGCTGTCACCTCTCCCTTTTGATATGTTTGGCAGCTGCCTTTCCTCTTCTCCAAGCAAGATGATTTGAGACAAGCTTGATTTGTCTTCTATCAAAGGACACTCATCATTACCTTTGACAGAGAGGTAATGAGTATCATCTTCAACCTTTGGAGCTCTAGGCAAGCTGGTTGATCTCCGAGCACCACCTCTAGCTCCTCCTCTTATGCTACTTCTCTTTGGACTTGAACGAAGTTGGTCTGAAAGAGTCAGCTCAAGTAAATTGTCTCTAAGCTTTGAATGATCAGAAATAATCTCTTTTGCAACTAATAAACTCGAAGCTTCCTTGGACTGAGCTTCTAACTTCCCAGGCTCAACAAAACCACTCTCTGGTAAATTTCTTCGTATTAGAACCTTGCTTAAGAGAATTAAAACCAATAACATGGGTTTTAGCTTCCCTAGCTCCCTTAGTAAGCATATCATTCAAAACAGCATGGCCATTGAAAGACACTCCAAGCTTAGCTTGCCCACTAGCTGAATCTTTCTTAACACCACCTGAAACTTGCTTACCAACATCTGTAGCATGCTTAATGTACTCATCATTAACCATTGTTAGAGGTCGTGGCCTCCCCTAAGGGAGGGAGAGGCTAAAACAAAAATGAGAATTCTAGAGAGAGGGGAGAGTTTCTCTCACTAAAAAAACCAGGTAACATTGTCATTTTAGGTTCTTATAGTGCCATACGAAGTCAATATGACCCAAAGAGGAGTTTTTATGCCTAAACTAGATGAACTTGGCTAAACTTGGATCGTTTGGGCATGACATGTACTCGAACTAACTTTTGACACCCAAAACACATTTGGTATAAGATTTTGGAGTTTTATGGACGTTTAAGGTTTTTCAAGTGCCATATGGAGTCAAAAGACCCAATGGGACGTGTTTAAGCCCAAAATAGATTAACTTGGCTAAACTTGGATCCTATGGGCATGTCATGTACTCGAACTGAATTTTGATACTCAAAACACGTTTGGAATAAGAATTTGGAATGTTGTCGTCAGTTTAGGTGCTTCTAGTGTCATACAGAGACCAAAAGACCCAACAGGACATGCTTAGGCCCAAACTAGATGAACTTGGCTAAACTTGTATCTTTGGGGCATGGCATGTACTCGAACTGACTTTTTACACCCAAAACACATTGGACATAGAATTTGGGAGTGTTGTGGTTGTTTTAAGTGCTTCTAGAACCACAGGGAGTCAAAAAGACACCAATGGGATGTGTTTATGCCCAAGCTAGACCAACTTGGCTAAACTTGGATCTTTTGGGCATGTCATGTACTTGAACTGACTTTTGACACTCAAAACATGTTTAGGATAAGAATTTTGAGTGTTTTGGTCACTCTAGGTGATTCTAGTGCTATGCGGGGTGAATAAGACCCAATGTGGGAGTGTTTAGACCCAAACTAGATGAAATTGGCTAAACTTGGATCTTTTGGGTATGTCATGTACTCGAACTAACTTTTGACACCCAAAACACGTTTGGGATAAGATTTTGGAGTATTATGGTCGTTTTAGTTGCTTCTAGTGGCATATGAAGTCAAAAAGACCCAATGAGACATGTTTTGACCCAAACTAGATGAACTTGGCTAAACTTGGATCTGTTGGGCATGACATGTTCTCAAACTAACTTTTGACACCCAAAACACATTTGGGATAAGAAGTTTGGGTGTTGTCGTTGTTTTAGGTGCTTCTAGTGCCATACGAAGTGAAAAAGACCCAATGGGATATGTTTAGGCCCAAACCAGATATCTTCTATGAGCAGGTTTGTTATGGGTGGGAGCTCCGGCTATGAAGTCAATTTGGTGCTCGATTCCCCTAATTGGTGGCAGCCCTTTTGGCATCTCCTCGGGGAATACATCTTCAAGGTGCTGGAAAAGAGATATAAAAACACTAGACAAAGAGTGATTAAGTTTCTTAGTGGATAAGCAAGCCTCTTTGTACAAAAGTACAAGCAAAGGCAGCTTGGAACTCAAAGCTCAGATAATCTCACTCTCTCTTGCATAAAATCTCTCTTTTTTTTCTCTTGATTTTTCTCACTCCTCTCGCCCAACTCTCTATTTTTCATTCTTTTCTTTTGGTCAAGCACTCCTTCTTTTGAACTCCCACTCTCTTTATTTTGCTCACTCTCTCTCTCTTTTTCATTCTTTTTCGGTAAAATAAAAAATTGTATAAACCGAAGAAGAAACATACAAATATACAAGGGGCATACCCCAAGAAAAAGACACAAATAAAAAGGAACCAGCCAACACACAAGCTGGAGGCACCCATACAACTAACAGAAGATTACAAGTGATAACAACCTAAAGAAACAGAAGAACCAAGCTTAATTGTCAAAAATAGAGGCATTCAATCCCCAGGCAAGCTGAATGGTTTTGTTATCTTCAGTCACAGAAAACCCTTTAAGACTCAAAAATCTACCTTTAATGGCATTTCTAATGCAAGCCAAGACCACTTTCTTGTCCCTCATTTTGCCCTCAAAGACTCGATTATTTCTCTCTCTCCAGATATGATAGACAAACGAGCTGAACATAAGCTTCAACATAAGGCTCAAGAAGTAACCTTTCCTAGCTTTCACAAGGAGCCAGGAGATAAGTTGATTCCAGTTCCTAGGAGAAGACACCAAGCCACACAAACCAACCAAATTCTGCCAAATAAAGCTAGAATAAGGGCAAGAAACAAACAGGTGTTCAGAAGATTCTGAAGGATGCAAGCAAAGAACACAACTACTAACATTGGAAAACCCAGGAGAGGAGGTCCAAGCAGCCAATCTATCCGCAGTTGCAAGCCTATTAAGAACAGCAAGCCAAGTAATAAAGCTATATCTGGGAATATGCTTCTTAAACCAAATAAGAGGAGCCCATCTCACTTTTTCACCAGCTGGAGCCAGTTTCCTATAAGTGTGCCCCACAGAGAAAAGACCAGAGGGAGAAAGAGTCCAAATCCAAGAGTCCAAAGAGGACTCTTTAGGAGGGGGAAGATGGATCTCTCTAATAGTGATAAGCTCATGGGAGTTAGAAATAGGCCAGTTCCAAGCTGCATTCTGGATCACTGAGCTGACCTTGGTAGTCCAATCCCAACCTGTACCAAAATAAATCCTAGGACCAAACCTTTGAGAAAGAGCCCCCAAAGGGTGCCAAGGGTCCAATAGAAGAGAGATCTGCTCACCATTTCCCACAAGAGCTTTGCAATACCCAGCAAACTTGTCTCTGATTTTCAGAATTTTCCTCCAACTCCAAGAAGGATTAGTGGCAAGCTTAACCAAGAAGATAGAGCTCTTCTTGATCAAGAAAAACTTGCACCAATCCTTCCAAAGGGAAGCTTTATCCAAAGAGACCAGGAACCAGAAATGCTTAGCCACAGCCACTTCATTAGCTAGAGAGAGATCTCTAAGGCCCAAACCTCCTTGGGACTTATCAAGGCACAAGTCACTCCAAGCCACTTTAGCACCAGAATGCTTTACAGCTGAAGCGTTCCACAAGTAATTCCTAATAACCACCTTAATCATATTTAAGATTTTCTTGGGAAGAATAAATAAGCCAGCCCAGTATTGAAAGATAGCATAGAGCACGGATTTAACCAACTGTAATCTTCCAGCATAAGAAAGGTAGTTAGACTCCCAAGACTTCACCCTAGCTGTGATATGGTCTACTAGGGTGACACAATCTGTTTTTCTAAGCTTTGGGGAAATCAAAGGAACCCCCAAGTATCTCATAGGAAGCTCCCCAATGCTGAAATTGCACAAGTCCAGAATTGCTTGAGAAGTGGAAGGATGGACCCCAGACATGAAAATCTGACTTTTTTGTAGATTAGGTTGAAGACCAGACATGGCCTCAAACAAGTTTAAGCTCTCCATTGAACAGAAGTAATATCACCCTTACAGAAGATAAAGAGATCATCAGCAAAGCACAGGTTAACGATACCAAGCTCCTTACACCTCCAGTGATAGCCAAAGTCCGCTTGATGAGAAGCATGCTTGAGAATACCAGATAGAACCTCCATAACCAACACAAACAGATAGGGAGAGATAGGATCACCCTGTCTAAGCCCTTTAGCACCAGAGAAGAAGCCAGTCAACTCCCCATTGACCACAATAGAGAAAGAAGGAGAGGAGATACACTCCATCACATAGTTAGAGAAATGATCAGGAAACCCCAAGCAGTCAAAGATTCTCCCGCTACTCTCCCAAATGAAGCTATCATAAGCCTTTTTATATCAACCTTGAAAGCACATCTGGGACTATTAGAAGGCCTATGGTAACCTCTAACCAGCTCTTGAGATAAGAGGATGTTGTCAGCGATTCTCCTCCCTGGCACAAAAGCAGTCTGGTTGCTACTAATAAGATCAGGGAGCACTCTTTTAAGTCTATCAGCAAGCATTTTAGAAATGCATTTATAAACAACATTACAACAAGATATAGGCCTAAAGTTACCAACCTTAGAAGGATTGGGGACCTTAGGTATAAGAGTAATGGCAGTAGAGTTAACCTGTTTCAATAAAGATTGGGAGCTAAAAAACTCCAAAACAGCCTTAGTAACATCTTTGGCCCCAAACACCTCAATCTCCCACGCATCTTTAAGAGCAGCCCAGAAGCCTTTGAAATCCATCCAAAAATCAAAGAACTTAAAAGAAGGCTTAGGTCTTGCTGAGTTAGCCCTAAGCTGAATAATAATAGGAGAGTGATCAGAGATACCCGGGGTGTGAAAATGGCAAGAAGTAGCAGGAAACAACATAGCCCAATCACCGTTAACCAGGGCTCTATCGAGCTTGCGCATCTTGCTACCCTCACCAACTTGACCATTCCACCAGGTGAATTGACAGCCACTATAAGGGAGGTCGAGAACCTCCAAATGATCAAGACAAGAAGCAAAGTCAATTGAGCTATCATTCCACTTGAAATCACCACCACAATGCTCAATAGGCTTCAAAATAGCATTAAAGTCACCAAGAATTAGCCAAGGCTTCCCCTGACTTAATGTCTTATGAGAGCCAAGTTTTTCCCACAAAGGCTTCCTGGAGATAGCATCATTGGCTGCATACACCACAGAGACAAAGAAATCTGTCTTTTCATGGAGAATGGTTAGCTTACAAAACATAGCTTGATCAAAGGCATCAATTAGAAGAACATCCAAAATCTTGGGATCCCAAGCTAAAACAATTCTACCTTTGCTAGTAGGAGAATGGTTAGCAAAGGTAGCCCAATTGGGAAAAACAGATCTAGAAAGTCCAGCAAAATTATTACACTTGATCTTAGTCTCAACTAAAGCACAAAAAGATAATTTAAAGTCTTTACAAAGTTT
>QANY01009524.1:108930-119095 GCA_003255025.1 Datisca glomerata
AAAAACTCAGGCAAATCACCAAGGGTTCTCTGGCCAAAGGAGGAGCACGAAGAAGAGAGATGATCAAGGGTGAAATCTTTTGTCCATTGGTCAACGAGGCTGTACTTGAGAGCCAATCAACTCCTGCCACCTCACCAATTCTAGCTAACCCTAGTTGTGCATGGAGTACAAACAATGACATGCATTCTGATCAAAAAGTGAAAGGACAAAAGCAAAAGGAGAAAGGACACCTACTATTGCATACCTTGGGCAACAACAAAGCTAAAACTTTGCTTGCAAGGACAGACAGCCTGCCCCAAAACCCGGAGCAAGGACAATCTGTCTTTTTTTTTCCGCAAACAAAGAAAATAATGACAAGATTAACCTTAGAGAGCTGTTCGCAAAACTACAATAAAAGGCCATAAACTCAAAGCACAATTAGAGTATCTGCGACAATCAAAATAGCAGCAGCTAATCCTAACGAGAAAAACCCAAATGTAAAAGACTTCTCACTTCCCGCCCTTCTTCACTGCAGACTTGGTAACCTTGGCACCAGATGGGTCCTTCTTCTCAACATTCTTGATAACACCAACAGCCACAGTCTGACGCATGTCCCTCACGGCAAAACGTCCAAGAGGTGGGTACTCTAAGAATGTCTCCACCACCATGGGCTTAATTGGAACAATCTTAACCATTACTGCATCACCATTCTTTAGGAATTTGGGCTCCTTCTCAAGCTCCTTACCAAAACGCCTGTCAATCTTGGTCAAGATCTCTGCGAACTTGACGGCAATGTGGGAGGTGTGGCAATCAAGCACTGGAGCATAACTGTTTCCAATTTGGCCAGGGTGGTTCATGATGATGACCTGAGAGGTGAAGTTGGCAGCTTCCTTAGCAGGGTCATCCTTGGAGTTGGAAGCAACGTAACCATGCTTGAGATCCTTGACGGCAACATTCTTGACGTTGAACCCGACGTTGTCACCTGGAAGAGCTTCCTGGAGAGCTTCGTGGTGCATCTCCACAGACTTGACTTCAATTGTCAGTCCAGAAGGGGAAAAAGTCACAACCATACCAGGCTTGAGAACACCAGTCTCAACACGTCCAACAGGGACAGTTCCAATACCACCAATCTTGTAAACATCCTGAAGAGGAAGACGAAAGGGCTAGTCCGAGGGTCTCTTGGGCTCTGAGATCAAGTCAAGGGCCTCAAGGAGGGTAGGACCCTTGTACCAGTCTAGGTTGGTTGATCTCTCAATCATGTTGTTTCCCTCAAAACCAGAGATGGGTACAAATGGAATCTTGTCTGGGTCGTAACCAACCTTCTTCAGATAAGAAGAAACTTCCTTCACTATTTCTTCGTACCTTGCTTTGGAGTACTTGGGGGTAGTGGCGTCCATCTTGTTGCAACAACAGATCATTTGCTTCACACCAGGAGTAAATGCAAGCAAGGCGTGCTCACGGGTCTGACCATCCTTTGAGATACCGGCTTCAAAACCACCAGTGGTAGAGTCAATGATAAGGACAGCACAGTCAGCCTGTGAGGTACCTGTAATCATGTTCTTAATGAAATCACGATGTCCAAGAGCATCAACGACAGTGCAGTAGTACTTGGTGGTCTCAAACTTCCACAAGGCAATATCAGTGGTAATTCCACGTTCACTCAGCCTTGAGCTTGTCCAACACCCAAGCATTCTTGAATGACCTTTTGTTCATCTCAGGAGCTTCCTTCTCAAAACGCTCGATGACACGCTTGTCAACGCCTCCAAGCTTGTAGATCAAATGTCCAGTGGTGGTCGACTTGCCAGAGTCGACGTGGCCAATGACCACAATGTTGATGTGAAACTTCTCTTTACCCATTACAAATGTTTAGCAGAAAATCTTAGAAAGAAGGATATAACCCGCAAAAGAGTCTCTCTCGCCGCTAGAGAAATGAAGATTGAGAAAATGAGCGAGAGAGATAAGAGGAACAATCTGTCTTAATTGTGGCTGTACCTGAAGATAAAGGTGATTTGACATTGCCTTTGCCCAAGACATCCTTGGAGCACGTTTTAGGTACCCTTGCACTACCACCTATGCATGGATATAACTCCTCCATGTCAGCTCCATCAAGGACAAACAACCTGCCCCAAAACCCAGAGCAAGGACAGCCTCTCTTAATTAATTACAGTTGTACCTAAACATAAAGGGGATTTGACCTTGCCTTTGCTCAAGACATCCTTGGAGCATGTTTCAGGCACCTTTGTACTACCACCTAAGCATGGAAAGGACACCTCCACGTCAGCTTCATCTTCTCCAACAGCTCGAAAACCTCATTCATCCATTTTTCCAGAATACAATCAAGTAGTTGATGATCTCGAGTTATATGCTTTTACTCAGGGGTTTAGACGAAATTGTGAGTATTATCCTTCCCCCAAACCTTCGGAACCTTTAAAGAATAAGGAGGAGGCTGCTAAGGGTATTTCTGAAACCTATAAGGGCAACACTATCTACCATAAACTTTGTGAAGCTTCACCTAAAGCTCAACAAAAGGATGGATCTTGGGCTGATAAAGTTAAGAGAAACCAACCTAGTAGGTTTGAGCTTGAGTTTCAGGAGTCTACAATTTATGAAGAACATAGGGTCATTGTAAAGCTCCCTGACTTTGTTACCAAAGACAGCTTTGCCAAATGGGAGACTTGTTTGGTTGGCTATTTTGTGGGTAAAACAGCTCCATTACACTTGGTTAAGAGGATTGCGTTGCAGCTTTGGAAAGGGAGAGGTCTCCTTGATGTTCAAGCTTCTAAAGGACTCTTCTATTTCAAATTTGATAACTTAGAACACCGAGATTATTTCTTTAAAGATGGACCTTGTCATTTGTTAGGGAAACCTCTTATTCTTCAACCATGGGAGCCTAATGTCAAATTCACAAAGGAAAAGTTAGCTAAGATCCCCATTTGGGTGAAACTTTGGAATGTTCCCCTTGAGTTGAAAACCTCTAAAGCTCTAAGCTACATTGCTAGAGCAGTGTGTAAACCCCTATACTCGGATCACTTGACTGCAAAAGGAGTGAAAAGAGACTTCGCTAGAATCTGTGTTAAGATTTCAACCAAGTCAAGAATCCTTAAGCATCTTGATATTGATCTTGGTATTGAAGGATGGGATCCAATTGATGTTTTTGTAGAGTATGAAGGCCTACCAAAGAGGTGTGACAAGTGTGATATCTTTGGTCATGATTGTGATTTCATCCAGCAAGCTAAAACACTTTCTCCTAATCCCCAAGCTACAGCCCCATCTCTACCACAATCCAACCCTAGCTCCACCTCAAACTCCCCAAATCACTCCTCTCCCTCATCCCCCCCACATTCCACCCCAAAACAATCCAACATTTCTTCCTCACTTCTCCCAAACACCACTCCCTCAACCCATTTGGATGATGACAGTGGCTGGATTGAGATTCCATCCAAGAGATCAAGGAAGATAATCAACTCAGAAGTGGGGTTTGAATTGGCCTTAGTGCTAGACCAAGACATAGTTGAAGCTTCCCCACTAAGGGTGGAACCTATTGAGCACTCAACTAAGGAAAAAGAGGATAATCTTGCTGTCGTGAGCAAGAACCAAGAGCTTTCCACCCCTTCTCCTTCTCTAAACACTTCCAGCTCAAGCAAAAGGAGAAAGAAGAAGAAGAAGAAGAAGGTCAATGGCACACCACACCCTGCAAAGGGTAGAGATAAAGGAGTTGCAGCTAGTGGGGAAACCCACAACCCACCCATTCATGTTTAATCTTGCTACTTGGAACATTAGGGGGCTCAATGACTCCTTAAAACAAGCTTCTGTGAGGAAGCTTTGTAAGAATTCCAATCTTTCTCTTTGTTATTTACTTGAAACTAAAGTGAAAAACTTTAAACTCACTAATCTTGCTAAGGCCATTTTTCCTAATTGGGAGGTGGTAACAAACTACAATTTTACTGCAGGGGGTAAAATTTGGGTTGCTTGGGACCCAAAAGTACTTGATGTAATAGTTTTGGATACTACTGACCAAGTTTTATTTTGTAAGCTTACTATTAAGCATTCTAATGTTGTATGTTATATCACATTCGTATATGCTTCAAATTCTAAAGTGATCAGGAAGAAGCTTTGGGAATCTTTGTGCTCCCACCACTCACTCACTTCTCATGCCCCATGGCTTATCACCGGAGATTTCAATGTTATTGCCTCCCCTAGTGAGAAATCAGGAGGAGCTAAGGGATGGGATGAAAGCATCTTTGACTTCAACAAATGCACTTTCATTATTGAGGTTGAGGACCTTGCATACTCAGGTTGTCAATTCACATGGTCAAACAAGCATAATGATGGAACCTTTATTATGTGTAAGTTGGATAAAGCCATGGCAAATATTCACTAGATGGACTCGTTCCCCGACACAAAGTGTCTCTTTGCTCCTCCTGGCATCTCTGATCACAGTCCAATTGTCTTACAAATGGAGAAGGACTCCTATAAACCAAGAGTAAGCTTCAAGTTTTTTGAGTTTTGGTTTGAAACAAAAGGGTTTTGGCAGCTTTTGGACAGAGTTTGGGGGTTGAGATTTCATTGACAACAATGTTTAGGCTCTGTAAGAAGCTTAAGGCACTGAAAGGTGAACTGAGGAGGTTCAACCAAAGATTTTGCAGTGATCTTCCTTCTAGAGTTAAACTGGCTGAAGCACACATGGAGTCAATTCAAAACTTGTTGGGAAATGACCCTTTAAATGCATTGTTACAGGCTCAGGAGAGAGATGCATGCTCCAAATTTTTTGAGCTTAAACATACTGAAGAGAGCTTCTACAGGCAGAAGTCAAGAGTACAGTGGCTTCAGTTGGGTGATCAGAACACTTCTTTCTTTTTTCAAAGTATGAAAAATAATAGATTCAAAACCAGGATTACACACCTGGACAACCAAGGCTCTCTACTTACTTCCCATGAGGAGATCCAGGATCATATATTAGATTACTACAAAAATCTCTTGGGTACACCAAATGAAGAAATGGGAGTCAATTGGAGTATTCTTGATTGTGCTTTGCCAAGAAAGCTTGGACCTGATCAGGCTGTACCTTTGGCTCTTCCCATTGAAGAAAATTAGGTCAAGCAAGCTATTTTTAGTATGGGAAGTGGCAAAGCTCCTGGACCAGATGGTTTTTCAGCTGGGTTCTTTAAGAAAACATGGCATGTGGTGGGTGGGGATGTAACCAAAGCTGTTTTGGAGTTCTTTACTACAGGTAACCTCCTAAAAGAGGTTAACTCATCTGCAATCACCTTAATACCAAAGGTCCCTAATCCCACTAGTATTGGGAACTTTAGGCCTATCTCTTGCTGCAATGTAGTCTACAAGTGCATCACTCTTCCCCAAGCTGACCACATCACACCCACTTGCCAAAAAGGAGCTGTCACCTCTCCCTTTTGATATTTTTGGCAGCTGCTTTTCCTCTTCTCCAAGCAAGATGATTTGAGACAAGCTTGATTTGTCTTCTATCAAAGGACACTCATCATTACCTTTGACAGAGAGGTAATGAGTATCATCTTCAACCTTTGGAGCTCTAGGCAAGCTGGTTGATCTCTGAGCACCACCTCTAGCTCCTCCTCTTATGCTACTTCTCTTTAGACTTGAACGAAGTTGGTCTGAAAGAGTCAGCTCAAGTAAATTGCTCTAATTGTGATCAGAAGAAATAAAATTGTCTCTAAGCTTTGAATGATTAGAAATAATCTCTTTTGCAACTAATAAACTCGAAGCTTCCTTGGACTGAGCTTCTAACTTCCCAGACTCAACAAAACCACTCTCTGGTCCAAATTTCTTCGTATTAGAACCTTGCTTAAGAGCATTAAAACCAATAACATGGGTTTTAGCTTCCCTAGCTCCCTTAGTAACCATATGATTCAAAACAGCATGGCCATTGAAAGACACTCCAAGCTTAGCTTGCCCACTAGCTGAATCTTTCTTAACACCACCTGAAACTTGCTTACCAACATCTGCAACATGCTTAATGTACTCATCATTAACCATTGTTAGAGGTCGTGGCCTCCCCTAAGGGAGGGAGAGGCTAAAACAAAAACCAGAATTCTAGAGAGAGGGGAGAGTTTCTCTCACTAAAAAACCCAGGCTTCAATGTAATGTTGCTGTTGGTACTAAACTAAGATCTTTTTAAAAAATGGTTATTGAAGCCTCTTACATTCCATGTGGCAAGATAAATCATAGATGGATTGGGCAGTGGGTTACCCCACCTTTGATAACCAATTTCCCCTTCACCTTACTAGGGTAAGGGGTGCCTTTCCCTTTCTTCTTCAGCTTCTTCTTGGAGCTCTTAGAATCTTGGCCCACAGAATTAGGAGCCACAGGGGTGAGGGACTCATTGTCTTCATTAGTACCCATTTTCATCTCCTCCTCACCATGGGGAGCCTCTTGTTTGGGTGGGAGCATGGCTATAGGGCCATCCAAAGAACTACGCTCCAAATCATTCAAACTCGGAACAATAGCTAAGCTTTTATCTGCTAAAGGAGACTTTCTCCCAAATTTCTTTTTTGTGACCACTGTCCATCCTTCTCCTGAATCAGATTCAGTGGGAGTGGTAATGGATAAGATGGGGGTTAATGGTGGCAATGGGAATTATAGGGAGCTTGGGGGTTTATATTTTAGTGGGGCTAGGAGATGGAGATGAGGTCTCTTTGGGGGAGTGGGGAGGGGAGAGTATCTGGTTGGTTAGGGGCTTGAGGGGGAAGGGAAGGTTTAGGTTTATGGACTAAGGGAACCGCATTACAATCATGACCAAAGATGTTACACTTGAAACATCTTTTAGGTAGAGCTTCATATTCAAATTGGGCATTAATAGGGAACCACCCATCCAATCCAAGATCAATATCAAAGTGCTTAACCACCCTACTTTGGGTAGTGATTTCAACACAAACTCGAGCATACTCATTTACCTCCTTTGGCTGTCCACAACTCAGTATAGAGAGGAGTACCAACAGTACTAGCAATGTGCCCCAACGCCTCTGCTGACCTTAGTTCAAGGGGAGCATTCCAAAGCCTAAACCAAATAGGGATCTCAAAGGGTTTTCTGTGACTGAAGATAACAAAACCATTCAGCTTGCCTGGGGATTGAATGCCTCTATTTCTGACAATTAAGCTTGGTTCTTCTGTTTCTTTAGGCTGTTATCACTTGTAATCTTCTGTTAGTGTTGGGGTGCCTCCACCTTGTGTGTTGGCTGGTTCCTTGTTATTTGTGTCTTTTTCCTGGGGTATACCCCTTGTATATTTGTATGTTTTCTTCTTCGGTTTATACAATTTTTTAATTTACCGAAAAAAAAGGATCTTAGAGACCTTCTCCTTGAAAAATTTGACATTAGGCTGCCATTTTTGGAGAATAATGGGCTTACCAAGGAAGAACCAAGGTCCAGCTTCAAGAACAGCATCTCTAGCTTCAATAGAATCAAATTTGAAAAAGAAGACATCCTTGTTGGTTGAGACCTTAACTAAACCTTTCTTGCCCCATAATTGCATGGAAATAGTCTTAACCAAATGCAAAGGAGAGGACTTACCCACAAAGAAACCCATAAGACAACTTTCCCATTTTGCAAAGCTCTCTTTGGATATGCAACCCGGTAGTTTCTTCTTCAAATATTGTAGTTTCTTACTACACAAGTGAAGTTTTTGCCCCTGATTTTGCTTAACTTTTTCAGCCTAAGATCCCTTAGGAGTAGGGTTACTAGTTGGGGCAGCTTTACAAAGTTTCTCATAGATTCCATTGTTCTCCAAATGGAGAGGGGGAGAGATCTCTCTACTAATTCCTTGAGTAAAAGGATAAAGTTCAAGATCTTGGACCACAGCATTATACTCAGGGAAATTACCTTGTTGACCACTAGTCAGAGGCTCACGAATGGTTAGGGTAAGATTGGCTTGATTAGGGGTAATTGGTGGATCAAGCAAAGGCTTAATTTGGAGCTCACTAGGACAAGCTTCTTTATCTATTTTGGTGACATTAGGACAGCCCTTTGCAGGTGAAGGACGTCCTTTTTCTATTTGCCCACTAGTCAAAGGCTCAACCATGGTTAGAGAAAGGTTAGCTCTACTAGGGGTAAGAGGTTGGTCAAGCAAAGGCTGAATTTGGGTCTTTAAAGGAAAAATAGCTTTTCCTATTTTGGTGAAAGTAGGACACCTTTTTGCAGATGACGGACAGCCCTTTTCAGGTCTAAGAGCTGCCAGCTGAGGGAAGGACAAGTCCTTTTTCCTTAAAACCCAGATCTGTGTCTGGCACCCTTTGGACCGCTGGTTTTGGGGCTGCATTGGCTTCAATCACACCTAACTCTGGTGTATTGAAGCTTTCTTCACCATGAACAGCTTGAAGCTTCAAACCCTTTCTTTCTGAATGATTAGAGATCACAAGGCCACCTTGATTGGACACGTGAAAAACAGGAGGCAGATTCTTTATTTTTTCTTTAAACACCTTATTCAAAGCTTTGATGGACCCTTTGCTAAGCATGCTGCCGATCTTAAAGGAGCCATTATCCCTCTTACCTAACCCACCATTAAAGCTGGAGCTTACACCTTGGGGAGGAACATTCTTGGCAGAACCAAAAGGAGCTTCTATGGACCCACCCTTTGTCAAGGTAACATTATCCCCTAACTTTTCAGCTTCGGGAGAGTTGTAAGTAAAATCTTTGGTCTTGTCTTCACCATAAAGGCTTTCACCTACCAGGAGAACATTCTTTCCACCATTCTCTGAAAAATCAAGAACTAAATCTTCTTCTTTTTCACCCAAAAAAACTCACCATTGTTGACTTTTGGGGAAGCTATACTATAAAGTGCTTCTCCACCCAAAAAATTACCTTCTATAACTTCTGTGTTTTCCAGCATGGAACTTCCACCTCCATTAAACTTTAGACCAGCTTCATGAGACGTAGAATTCATCTTGCCCGAACTTTTTTATCTTTGAAACTTGCTGAATCTTGGCTTCAAAGTAAGCATCATTCACCATTTTCGAAACTATGCTCAGCTCCTCCCAGAGGAGGAGTAAAAGAAAACCCTCACCTGGTTTCTAGAGAGAAGGGAGAGCTTCTCCCTCTGGAAAACAACTTTTCCACCTGTTCGGCCAAGTTTGTCTTGTTTGGGCATAAACACGTCCCATTGATTCTTTTTAACTCCGTATGGCACTAGAAGACTTTAAAATGACCACAACACTCCAAACTCTTGTCCCAAATCTTTTTTGTGTATCAAAATTCAGTTTGAGTACATACCATGCCCAAAAGATCTAAGTTTAGCCAAGTTCAACTAGCTTAGACCTAAACACGTCTCATTTGGTGTTATTGACTCACTATGGTACTAGAAGCACCTAAATTGACAAAAACACTCCAAATTATTATCCCAAATGTGTTTAGGGTGTCAAAAGTCAGTTCGAGTACATGACATGCCGAAAAGATCCACGTTTTGCCAAGTTCAACTAGTTTGGGCCTAAACACGTACCATTGGGTCTTTTTCACTCCGTAAGGCACTAGAAGCACCTAAAATGAGAAAAACACTACAAATTCTTGTCCCAAATGTGTTTTGGGTGTCAAAAATCTGTTCAAGTACAAGCCCTGCCCAAAAGATTCAAGTTTAGCCAAGTTCATCTTGTTGGGCCTAAACACACCACATTGGGTCTTATTGACTCCGTATGGCACTAGAAGCACCTAGACCGACCAAAATAATAAAAGTTCTTATCTCAAACGTGTTTGGGTGTCAAAAGTGAGTTCGAGTACAAGTCAATGCCCAAAAGATTCATTTTTTTTTCGGTAAATTAAAAAATTGTATAAACCGAAGAAGAAAACATACAAATATACAAGGGGTATACCCCAGGAAAAAGACACAAATAACAAGGAACCAGCCAACACACAAGCTGGAGGCACCCCAACACTAACAGAAGATTACAAGTGATAACAGCCTAAAGAAACAGAAGAACCAAGCTTAATTGTCAAAAATAGAGGCATTCAATCCCCAGGCAAGCTGAATGGTTTTGTTATCTTCAGTCACAGAAAACCCTTTGAGACTCAAAAATCTACCTTTAATGGCATTTCTAATGCAAGCCAAGACCACTTTCTTGTCCCTCATTTTGCCCTCAAAGACTCGATTATTTCTCTCTCTCCAGATATGATAGACAAACGAGCTGAACATAAGCTTCAACATAAGGCTCAAGAAGTAACCTTTC
>QANY01009567.1:0-22850 GCA_003255025.1 Datisca glomerata
AGGTAAATATTATTTCAATATTCTATATATTTAGGGTGAAAATGCTAAAATAAAAAATCATTGTCTATTTTGTGAAATAAGATTCTAAAATGGTATAATACTCCTTCATTTTATTAATATTTGTTAACAACTGAATTTTCACTATTATATTTTCTTTGAATTGTGTAGAATAGATTAGATTAATTCATTTTTCTTGGGATTTTTTTGTTTTCTTTTTTTGTTTTCAAGATTTTATTTGTTTTTTACTTCCTAATTTTTTTCTAATAAATAATGCAAAAGCATAAAAATCCTATGAATTGAAATCCGAATCATCGTCAATTTAAGTGTTACTAATCTTTCTGGCATTTAGTTATGAATTTATTGTATAAAAAATAATTACGGTACTACAAAACTAATCACGTATATTTAGTTATAAAAAATAATTTAGTATTATTAACAGAATCTTAATTTTTCTCCATTGAGCTGTATGTATGATAGTTTGCCCAGGAGATGTTTGGGTGCGAAATCATTGGGTTTGAAAATAACCATAACGCTAACGCTTTTGGACGATTTTGATTCGATATTATCCAAAATGGTACCTAGCTAGGGTTAATGATGGTGATGAGAAGAATAAGAAAGGAAACGACAATCTTAGAGTTTCAATAAAACATTCAAATTTTCTTATAAAGAAATTGGCTTGAGAATGTATTTAAGGGTTGGAGCTGTGATGGGTCTGATTGGGACAACGATGAGAGGTGGTTCCATTGAGTACACATAGAAACAATTAAGCTTAAGTTGAGCAAGGTGGAGGGGGGGAAGGAGAGCTTCAATATGCATAAGATCAACCTAAATATTGCATGATGAAAAAAGTGCACAACTTGCTTATAGAGTTGCAAGAGCAATACTGGTTGTGAAAGAACTAGGTAATATATTCTTTACAGTTTCCAAGCTTCATCTTTGTGTCCTTGCTAGCGTCGCCACTAATTTAAAGGACATGCTAACTGCTGAAGTCACCATGATCACTTCCACATTGTCCCTTGCCATGAATAAGCCTGTCAAAAATGATTTGGCTATGTCTGGGAGAGTAACTCTCATAGGACGACTTCTCCAAATTGGTGGGTACGTGTGTGTCTATGACTCTATATATTTGGGTGTGTATCGACTATTTTATTTACTTTATTTACTTACAATATTTTTGTTTTGTTCTTTAGCCTTATTAAGCTTACTTTCATATGTTTTTGTGAAATATGATTCTAGAATGGTATAATACCCCTAAAAACCACAATGATCGCCAGCGTGACAACGATCGCAAGCAGGGGCGAAGTCATAAAATTTTCAAAGGGGGATAAATTATGATGACAAAATATACAAAATTATATATTTAGTAAAAATCAAAATACTGCAATTATTTATTGATTTATCTTATTATGCATCTAATTTTGTAATTCGTAGGTGAAAACATTCACTCAATAAAAAAACTGTATTAATTACTAAAATTATGGGGCTAAAGAAAATTAAGTTGATAGTTCTAAAATATTAAGAGGGAAAAACTTATATATTTGACTAATTTAAGCATTTAGTTACTAATATTTACTAAACTATCTTAAACTAAAGGGGACAGTTGCCCCCCTTTTGCTAACGGTGGACTCACCTTGACCGCAAGTATACACGAGGAGGTGAAGCAATAGCGACCTTGTATGTTGTTAAAAAGTTCAAATGGAAAAATGTCGGGTAGGGAGGAGGGAAATGATAGGGTATTGATGATTGATGAGTTAAAATTCAGTAAGCTAAAAATTAATAATTAAGAGATTAATTGGCATCCACATGCATCTCATGTGGCATCGATGTAAACAACATGGATGGAAAATTTGACGGAGTTTAACGGAAGGACTAAACGAAAATAAAATTTTAAGTTAATGGATAAATGTAATCATATTAAAAGTTCATGATTGTTTCAGTACATTTATGAAAGTTAATGGACTAAAAAGATAAGTTTTAAGCATTCTCCTATTTATGTACAAATCCTCCACCCATTATGGGGGATGAGTGACTTTGGGGACGAGTGACTTTGGGGACGAGTGATATGTCATAATATTATATTAATATAATTAATTAATTATATTCTTAATATTTTAAGAATATTATTTAATTTATTCGATATCTAAAGTTATAGATTTTGTAGAAACATTTTCGACAATGGTATCCGTAATTATTTTTTAAATTTTCTTTATTATCATTTCAGTGTATTTATTATCCTAATTACTTCTATAATTTTTTTAACTATTTTGTATTTATTGTCTTAATTATTTATATGAAAAGTGTTTAAACTATCACCTTTAAAGATGTTTTCACCTACTTATTAATCTAAAATCTTAAAATAGTAATTATAAACAAAACATAAGTCTCAAATCAACCTAATATTTCGTTATTGTCATTTTTATGTATTTATTAATCAAACGAGCCTTAAAAAAGGGAAAACGTTTCATTGTGTGGGAAAAAAATTTCTTTATTGCACCTTTATAAGTTAACATCACAAAGGAAGTGCATGTTTTAAGTACAAAATTGACCTTATAATAATATTTATAAAACTTCATATTCACATGCAATGAATATCTTTAAAACTAGTATAATTAAATATACTCATAAAATTTAAAAGAGAACGAAATTATTAGTTTAGTTAGTCATAGTTAAATTTTACTTTCATGATTGTTGATGCTGAAAACTTCAACAGTACATATGTGTATCTCGTGTTAAGCATGGGCATCCTCTTGATCGGGAGAATGTGCAACGATGATGTTGTGTATGTTAATCCATCTGGCTGGAGTTCTTCACGACCTTAACGTTTCTAAGAGACTAACAAAGAGGGGTGGTTGCCCCGCCTAAGGGCCTCCGATTCCTAATTCAGTATCTTGACATTATTTTGGCATAGTTTCCTTAAGGAAGAAAATGGCCTATCTCTTATATCGATCGAGGAATGTATTTATACAATTATACCTGAGTCCTCGGGATAGGAGGAAACATGTCGAAGAAGCTCCTAAGAGGCGTGTTAGAGAAGTTTTGCGAGATACGAAGCCTACCTCGATTGTTGTTGATTGGACAGAAGGGAGGTGGCTTTGACATAAAGTGATAAGCATTTAATGTCGAAATGAGCAGACGGAGGCTATCGTGACATTTTTTTCATAGCGATTGGAACCGTAAGGTGCTACTTTCGGCTAGTAATGATGATATTGGTACTTGAGGTTAACTGAGCTCTCTTCCTGAGCTTCGTTTATGAGAAGCTTCTAAGCAGACAATGCTTTCCAACTCTCCTTATCGAAGAATTTGATATAAACGGATCGACAATACCTCAAAGTCTCCTCTTAATGAATCTGAATGACGTTACCTCATTGCAAATTCAACCTTATGATCAAAGCCTAACTTGTTTAAGGTAAGGAATATTTATTTTATGTCCATTTCTATTTATTTAATTTTGTTTTTATAACTTTTCTCTCTGATGAAAAAAAACGTTGCAGAATTCTCCTTTCCTATCAATAATGAGTCCATGAGAAATCAGGTGGCATACGAAGATTAACGAATGGCGTTGTAAACTCAATACGCAAACAATTACGTAAACAAGTTCGGGTCACGCGGGCAATTTCAACAACTAGCACAACCTCCTAATACAATGACTAGTAACTTGACAAATGGATCAACGGTTCAACGCATTGATCAAGAAATAAATAATTTTGAGTGTAATTGTACTTTTTTTTAAATTTGGGGAATCTAAACAATGATTGGTAAGTTTAATGATGATGATGTATTTTGAGATTAGGGACGACAAGGGACTTATTTCAAGTATTGAATATTCTTTTCAAGTTCTTAACTGCTGCGTTACTTTTGTTTATACATTATTTATTTTCCAGTCATCGTTAAGTCTACCTATATTGAAGTTTATCACGTTAAGGTTCAGAACATTCAATATATTATCCAAGATTCAACTTTAATAGTTTTTACGCACACATTAAACTATATATATATATATATATCAACTAATAAGCATATATATATGGATGAAAACGAAAAATAAAGTAACAAGATGAATGCAAATGAGAAAATTAATTAAGCCTCTAAACTCTCAAAGAAATGAAATTTATTAATAACTGTGTGATGCAACCGAATATAACTGAGTAGTTTTAGTGTACATTGACTATTCTTCTAAATAAATAGATAGTGTAATTACTACCGCATGCCTTTGTATAATGATCAAATCATCTTAATGAAATTAAACTCTAATGAATTACTTCTTGAATAGAGTTTTTACACTTTTCATAAGACAAACAATGATTCATTTTCAATAGTTTTAGATTTAATATTTTCAAAGATTAAGAATAAAGAGTTTTAACATAACTCTAGTAGTTTTAATGCCAAGTTTAAGCTGCTTTACTTAAATGTTATGGACTGTACAAATTTTTATATAATATTGATCTTATAACTATGACACATATCTATTCATATCTAATTAAGAAAGAGAAATTTCACTCTATATCAACTGTCATATTAAAGAGCTACGTTGCGTTGTATTATTGTATTATGTATGAGATATTAGAGATACTTTATTATATGAAATAAAGTGAGGGAATGTTCAATTCAATTTTTTTTAAAACAAATCACCCATAAACATATATATATGGTTTCTGAAAGAAATTAATAAGCTACTAAGATACTTCTAAAAGTATATACTAATATACTTCTTGAAAATCACTTTCTGTTGTGACATGGATCATCCATTATCTTAGGATAGATATTAGGGTGGTTATGAGAATCTAAACTAACAGCTCCAAAATTTTAGTAAATTTCTCAACTAATTTGGAGTCATATTAAATTAATTTTCTCCAAAACCTTTATTAGGCGGTTTGCAAACCGTCCCACAATTTTTTATAAAAGTTAATGAAAATTGTTCTTTTATTTAAGCATTCTCTTGTTTATGCACACAACCTCAACCCATTGTGCGGACGAGCAACTTTATTTGGATTGTAATTAAAAATATTATATTAATATAGTTAATTATATTCATAATATATTGAGAATATTATTTAATATAATTAAATAATATTAATTTTTGTAATAGACNGTATGGATGAGAGAGGATGAAGAATAAATGAACAAGATATTTTGTTAGCTAAATATACAATAAATTTAAATTACCTTAAGAAAAAGAATGAGAGAAGATAAATAGATGAATAGAAATGTAAACTCTCTTTCTCTCTATCTTGAAAAATCTCTCATATTTCCCACACACACACACTCTCTCTCTAGAAAGATATTCTCTCCTTATCACTCAATACCTCTTTTTCTTTCTCCAAAAAAATCACCTCCTCCAAGTGAAGGCATCCCCTTTATTTATAGGCAAATTTAGGGTTTCACTTTCTACTTTAAGTCATTTTGCTCATTTTTTTATTTTTTAATCATTGGACTCTTTTTCTCTTTTTTAGTCTATGAGCTATTTTTCACTTCATATACATAGTATTAGACTAGTATATGAGCGAAAAAATAAATTTCATATTTTCAACGTACTGGGCCAGACAATATACGGTATTTACAGCTTCCTCCTTTGTTCACGCTTTTAAACTTAGAAGGTGTACAAAGGTGTAGATAAATATTTTGATTGGTATGAGAAAAGATTATATGGATAAGGGAAACAGAAACCCCGACTGATTCAGGCCCTATGAAATGACAAAAATATGAAATGGACCTGGATAGACTCAGGCTTCGACCTCGACTCGATTCGGGTTCGATTTAACCAACGGTATTTGAAAAGAAATGGATCTGGATAAGCACAGGCTTCAACCTCGACTCAATTCGGGTTTGATTTAACCAAAGATACTAAAACGAAACGGGCCTATTTTATGTATTTTTGCATAATCTTTATATAGATGTTTAACTCCCTATTTTATGTACTTTTATGTATGAAAAATTATCATAGGGGATTTTTGCAACAAATGTACACTTTCAACTCATTAAATGGTA
Organism: Datisca glomerata; assembly: GCA_003255025.1. NCBI lineage: Eukaryota > Viridiplantae > Streptophyta > Magnoliopsida > Cucurbitales > Datiscaceae > Datisca > Datisca glomerata. Next base: position 5,986 of record QANY01009567.1, read on the forward strand.
GATTGACATTCAGTTAATTTACACATCCCCAAAGGCTTTATCATCATCCTCATTGATTGAGTTGATGAAAAATATATATCATTATCAAATTTATAAGAAAATCATCAATGCATAAAAATAAAGCTCAAGATTAAGAGTAAAAGATGAAGAAGGAGGAACAAACACTTATATATAGAAAAAGAAACAAAGAGTATACACTACATGAGTATGGATGAGATGAAGAATAAATGAACAAGATATTTTGTTAGCTAAATATACAAGAAATTTAAATTACCTTAAGAAAAAGAATGAGAGAAGATGAATAGAAATGTAAATTCTCTTTCTCTCTATCTTGAAAAATCTCTCATATTTCTCACACACACACTCTCTCTCTAGAAAGATATCCTCTCCTTATCTCTCAATGCCTCTTTTTCTTTCTCCCAAAAAATCACCTCCTCCAAGTGAAGGCATCCCCTCTATTTATAGGCAAATTTAGGGTTTCACTTTTTACTTTAAGTCATTTTGCTCATTTTTCTATTTTTTAATCATTGGACCCTTTTTCTCTTTTTTAGTCTATGAGCTATTTTTCACTTCATATACATAGTCTTAGACTAGTATATGAGCCAAAAAAATAAATTTCATATTTTCAACGTATCGGGCCAGACAAAATATGGTATTTACAGCTTCTTCCTTTGTTCACGTTTTTAAACTTAGAAGGTGTACAAAGATGTAAATAAATATTTTAATTGGTATGAGAAAAGATCATATGGATAAGGGACATAGAAACCTCGACTGATTCAGGCTCTGTGAAATGACAAAAATGTGAAATGGACCTGGATGGACTCAGGCTTCGGCCTCGACTCGATTCAGGTTCGATTTAACTAACGGTATTTGAAAAGAAATGGATCTGAATAAGCACAGGCTTTAACCTCGACTCAATTCGGGTTTGATTTAACCAGAGATACTAAACGAAACAGGCATGGATAGACACAGGCTTAGACTTTGACTCAATTTGAGTTTGATTTGACCGAGATATTTGAAAGGAAAAATTGACCTAGATAGACACAAGGCTGCTAGCCACCCTTTGTTATCAACAGAGGGTTGCGTCGACCTTCTGTTCTCAACAGAGGGTTGTCATCTTTCTCTTTATATATACACACACACACACACACACACTTATTTATAATATAATATATAAATAAATTTAAACTATGTGAATGTTTAATTTCATAAAACAATGTATGTGTATATATATGTATATATATAAGTTTTAAAATATATAGATGGTAACTAATTAAACCGAACGCTACGTAAAAAAATGATGAATAAATTTCTAAAATAAAAATAGAATTTTTTTTGAGATATAAATATACATTTTTTGGACTACTTAGTTTACTAATTATCATTATTTTATGGATAAGCACAGGCTTCTACCTCGACTCAATTAAGGTTCGATTTAACAAGAGATACCAAAATGAAACGTGCCTGGCTAGACACAAGCTTCGTCCTTGACTCAATTTGATTTCGACTTAACCGAAATATTTGAATGGAAAATTTACCTGGATAGACATATACTTCGGTCTCGACTCAATTCAGGTTTGATTTAACCAAAGATACTTGAAAAGAAACGGACCTAGATAGACACCGGCTTCAATCTCGACTCAATTCAGGTTCGATTTAACCGAGATAAAGAAACGGACCTGGATAGACACAGCTTCAACCTCGACTCAATCCCGGTTCAATTTAACCGATATATTTGAAAGAAAATGGGACTGGATAGAGACAGACTTTGACCTCGACTCAATTTAGGCTCGATTTAACCGAGATAAAAAAAATGGACATGGATAGACACAGGCTTCGATCTCGACTAAATTCAGGTTCAATTTAACCGAAGATAAAGAAACAGACCTGAATAGACATAGGCTTCGACCTCGACTCAATTCAGGTTCGAATTTAACCGAAGATAAAGAAACAGACCTGGATAGACATAGCTTTGACATCGACTCAATTCAGGTTTGATTTAACCGAAGAAAATAAAACAGATTTGGATAGACTTCGACCTTCGACCTCGACTCAATCCGGTTCGACTAAATGAAGAAAATAAAATGATGTTTGATCCCATTTATACAAGTTTCATATGATAGCTAGAGCTAGACTAGTGCAAGTTCCAAATGTTGAGAAGTCATGTGTGAATTTTGAAAAAAAAAATATCCTAAAATGATTCATGATTTTGAATTGTATCAAAAAGAGTAATGTGATGCATGTCTATGCATTGTCATTCTTGATAAATGCAAAGTAGTGATTTTGAATGCATGTATGTTATGCATGGTCGTGAACATTTGTAAGAAAATTATTTGATGGTTTTTTTTTAAAGTTGACTAATGTAGCCATATCTGCCGTCCTTCAGAACAAACACTTGGCTTATGATCATGGACTGGCAATTAAGTATCGAGCATACTTTCAAAAAATGATGCATTCTTATTCATTGGTTTCTTCCCCACTATTCAGCTCCGCGTCAATGAAGAAGACGAAAGAATACTTTTTCCATATTTTGCTTATTTTCTTCCAATCGTGTTTTAGCTTTCGTCATGCGCATACTGACTTTTTTTGTGATGACTTTTCAGATTTCATCTCGCATTCAGACTGCCCTTCTCAGTTTCTTTTCTTTTCTTCTCTCCTTTTTTTAATCAATTAGCTTTCACCTTATCAAGTTTATGTTTCTGAGTTATTTCAAGAGTAATTAATGATATTTTTATTTGCCTTGGAATTAAGTGGAGTGGGGAATTATAGAAATAACGGGAAGAAGTATATATGTTTGTCAACTAAAAAGAGGCTTTTTATTAATGATGACGATGTTAATAAACAAAGATTTGGAAAAATTCTGGAATAAAAATTTCTCTCGTATTCAAGATGGTTCTTTGAAAACTTTTTTTTTGCCCAACATCGCCTTCCCATACGTAGATCAGTCAAATGAAATATTTCTTGTTTGCATCAGAATTAACAATGTGGTAAATCGTCTCCATCCATGTTTGTTAGTATGAGAGCTCCTCTAGAGATGACCTTCTTGAAATGAAAGGTCATTCATAATTTGGGGTCATTTTCCCACGGTAATCCTTTTGATATGTGAGCATCTTTTCCAACACCAAATCTCCTTCCCGAAAATATCAGGGACGTAACTGGTATTAGAGCTAATTTGATGAAAAATCAACCAGGAGACCTAGAAGTTAAGGTAATATGTTCTGTTTAAAAAAATTGTTTATGTTTTGACTTTTTTTAAGTTTAACATTTCAATTTTAAATTAAATTAGTTAATAAATTTTATATTTTTTTCTTAGTTAGGAAGACGACCAACATTTTATAAAGAGAAAGAACCACAGCTAAAAATGCAAACAAAATGGGGTCCATCACCAGATTTTATAGATTATCAAGCTCTACTCTTTAAGTATGAATAATTTATTCAATAAATATAAAATATGTCACAAAAATAAACTCATTTCATTATTCATTTTTTAATTCTAATAGGCATTATATTCCATGCCCACCGGGAGAATTTGATGAACATTAAAAGAAACTTCTACGCCGGCAATGTTTTTCAACTCTAACTACCAATGAATTTGATATAAACGGGTCGACAATACCTCAAAGTCTGCCATTTACGTATTTGAATGGCATCCCCTCAACACAAACTCAATCGTATGATCAAAACCAACTTATTGAAGGGTAGAACAATTTATTTTATTTTTATTTCTCTTTATTTTTTTCTAACTTTTCCTTCATAAATTAAAAAGAAGCTGCAGATTTCTCCTTGCCAATTAATAATGAATCCATAAGAAACCAGGTATCCAATTTATTTATGTATTTTTAATTAGAAGTTAATTTTATTTTGTAGAAAGAAGCTAGATGTAAAGGAGAATTGGTAGGAAACATCTATTTTATGAAAAGGAAGCTGGTGTGGGAAATTTTGGAAAATGGTTTGAAGAGCAAGATTGAAATAGCATGGTCTAACATTATAGGTATTAGAGCTACGTTGGATGAAAATCAGCCAGGAATTATTGAAGTTGAGGTAACTTCCATTTTCTTTCTTAAGAGTTTCTATTTAATCTTTTTAAGATAAAAAATTATAATCTTGCTTCAAAAATCATATAAATTATTTTAATTTTTTCCTAGTTAGCAAGAAAATCATCCGTTTTTACTGAAATTGAATCACAGCCAGGATATAAGACAAAATCGTTACAATCATCAAATTTAACTGACAATCAACCAGCTCTATTATACATGTTTGTGTAATTTCTTCAGTGGACGTATTATAATTCTATTAAAAATCAGTTTATTCATTTTTTTTATAATTTCAGGACGCATTATATTCAATGTCCACCAGGAAAACTTGACATACATTATGAGAATCTTTTAAAGTGCGACAAAAATCTCTTCATGTTAAGCCATCAACATTTCCCAACTCTCACTTCTACAACCTTTTATCATCGTGTTTACAATTTCATTTAATACAAACTGACGATCCTCAAGACATGTACTCTTAAGCTTTTGAGAAAATATTGAGTTTATTAGAGGAGATGGTAATTTTGCTTTAATATTCGTTCCATTTAAATACAATATGAAAGGTGGAAATTGCACCATTCCTTTATATATAGACCCCATGCACATCACACGATTATAGGAAAATTTCTTTTAGACATGAAAAAGATCGTCGCTAAAATGTAAGTATAGAATCATAGGACTATATAATAAGACCATTTTTATATTATAACACAAACTGGAGTCTGTAGGAACTTCAAGCCGATTTCTTTCATAATTTTAGAAGGAATTATATACAATGTCCAACAGTTGGCGTACATATCATAGAATTATTACCTTCATTATTTGGCTTTGGCAAGCTTAAATTACTGTTATTGATAGACGTTAACACTCTAGTTTTAAGAATCAGATTAAAATCTTGAACTGAATATTGAAAACTTTAAAATATAAACACAAAAATGATTCTAAACCTGAACTGACATGAATCGGATGAATATATATCTTTCTTTCCGCTATAAATACAAATATCTACCGAAAAATGAACGTTATCCCCCAAAATTCCTCTGCCCTTAGTCAAACAACCATCTCAAATCAACCACATATTCATTGACAATCTTTATCTCTCATCTTCATCTTTGTCTAATGAAGCTTATAAATAGTTCAAAATGAAGCCATCGAGAACGGAATTAAGGTCAGAAAACTCATAATTAGTATAGAGATCTTTCAAAATCTTTCTTTTTTTGATATGCCGCTCTCCGAGCAAGGAATGCCACGCACAAGGGGAGCGAAAACAAAGCCAAAGCAGGGGGAAATCTTCATTAAGGGAAATACTTTGGTTGTGTAGTGAATATAGATGCACGTCTTTCTTGTTCCACTAGCTAAGAACAAATTCTCACAAGTCTCTTTCATTATTACTACCTTCTTTTTTAATGTCAAAGATCATAAGCTATGCACAAATCCTCATTGGATCTTGATTGTTCTTAACAAAGATGGGTATTCATTTAATTCTTTAGGTAGCACCACTAGATGTTCTTCAAGGTGAGAATTCTTGTATCGTGTGTATATGTACATATTTACAGCTCGGATGAGTACTATTATTTATATTGCTACGGCTATAACCACTTCCTTGGCCACATGCATTGATTAAGTGAGAGAGGACTATACTCTCGTTCTCCCATCAGTGTGACTAAACTTATCTCTGTATGTTTACTCACCTGGCCTTTGCCTCTTCCAATATTGATCGAGCGCGAGCCCTAACTTGCATAGGTCCTTTGTTTGACCTCTCGTTGTGGTCCTTGTGTTTTATAAAGGGAGTTGGGCCAATTTCACCTTAATTACGTATTTAAGGTTTCAATATTTATTCATTAACAAGATGCATTGACACAATAATTAGATCATTACACATACATATTGAGATTGTGGGTCGAGTCGTAATATCTTTAATTCTATTGAATTGTAGCTTTACAGACTCGTTATTAGATGTTCAATGACTTCCTTTAGGTGCTCCACTCTCACCATCCAATCTGCCTACCTCTCTCAATATCCGTGGCATATTGTCATATGGTCGAACTGATGTACTCGGTTTGGTTTACTTTTAACCAATAACTAAATTAACTCGACCTATGAACATCCTTAAAAATAGAAGGTAACATAGTCTAAGAATATATATTAAAAATGATGTTATTAAGTTTTTTTTTGGTAAAAAAGGATGTGTAAGTCTTTAAATATGAAAGTTTTTACCTATATTAGGATTAAAAAATGGGTAAAAAATGAAATCTAAAGTTTCTCCTTGAAGCGAGGGTATTATAGGAAATTTAAAACTTTCTCCGACTTCTTAATAGGAATCTAATTAGTATCAACTAGGTAGTTTAATCTCATATTCCAAACCAAGAAAAAATGGATAAGGAAATTAGAGAGTAATTTTCTTCTTCCTCCAACTTTTCCTTCAACTTCTCATAGTCATCATTTTGAATCAGAATATGTTGATTCTTTAGAAGATCAGATTGCTGTAAACAAGAGGGTTGAACCAATGTTGAAGTCTGGCCCACAAGTAATTAATTAATCTTAATTATTTCTTGGCATTTTCTTGTTTCCTTTCTTTATTAATTCAAGATTTTATATTATTACTCATCGTTAATTTATTCCTGAATTATTAATCTCTTAATTAATTTCTTTACCATTACTGCGTGTCCATGGAGTTTGGTGAGTCTGCAAAATATTCATTTTATTAAGATATGTTATCAACTGAATTTTAGTTATTATTTTTTCCATGAACTGTGTAGAATAGTTTTGATCAATTCATTTTTCTTGGGATTTTTTTGTTTTCTTTTATTTTTTCAAGATTTTATTTTTTTAACTTTCTAATTTTCTTCATATGTTATAAATTATGCAAAAGCATAAAAACCCTGTGAATTGAAATTTGTATCTTCATCAATTTAAGTGTGACTTATCTTTCCGACCTTTATTTATGAATTTATTGTATCAAAAATAATTACGGTACTGCAAATATTCTAATCATCACGTATATTTAATTATAAAAAATAATTTAGTATTATTAACATAAGCTTTTTGCATTGAACTGTGTGTAGGATAATTTGACCAGGAGACTTTTGGGTGCGAAACCATTAGGTTTGAAAATGACCATAACGCCAGCGCTTTTGGATGAGTTTGATTCGATATTATCCAAAAAGAGACCTAGGGTTAATGATGGTGATGAGAAGAATGAGAAAGAAAATGACATTCTTATTACAGCTTCAATTAAAACATTCAAATTTTCCTCTAAAGAAATGGCTCGAGAATGTATTTAAGGGTTGGAGTTGTGATGGGTCTAACTTGGACAACGATGGGAGGTGGTTCCATTGAGTCTATAGAAACAAGAATTGAGCAAGGTGGAGAGGGGAAATGAGAGCTTCAATATGTATGAGATCAATCTACAGATTACGTGATGAAAAAAATGCTCAACTTTCTTATAGAGTTGCAAGAGCAATATTGTTTGTGAAAGAACCAGATTACGTGCTAAGTGCTGGAGTCACCATGATCACCTCCATGTTGTCCCTTGTTATGTCAAAAATGATATGGCTATGTCTGGAAGAATAATTCTCACAGGACGAATCCTCCAAATTGGTGGGCTACGTACGTGTGTGTCTATATATATGGGTTTATGGATAATTGTGTTTGCTTTGTTTATGTAAAGTATTTTTGTTTTGTTCTTTAGCCTTATTAAGCCTACTTTTCATATATTTTTGCAAATTTGAAAATGATCAGATAGAAAAGAAGACAATAGCTGCAAAGAAAAGGGAGGTGAAGACTATAATATTTCATATGCAAATAAGAGGGACTTTGATGAGCTTGAGTGTGATGTGAAAGAAGGCCTTGATGTTCATTTTGTGGAGAGATACAATCAGATCTTTGATTGGGCATTTGGCCATCACTAACCTTGGAATATAAGCTATGATTGTCTGACCTAGCCACTTAGCATTAATCGATATGTATGCAGAATTTAGTTTTTGAGATTTAGTTTACATGTACATAAAATTTTTAGATCATATTGACGCATTTCTTATATATATTTTCAAAAGAAGTTCCCTTTAGCTTTCTTGAAAACATTGAATTTAAAGAACGTGGTTGTGGTAATTTTGCTTTATTATTCATTCCAACTACTCTAACTTAATAACTAACAGCCTTTTTTTTAACAAAAGCCTGGCACTTATAATCAACTAATTTACCAAAGTTGTATAGAATTTTCACTCACTTATGTTATAAATATTTCCAGAATAAGATTTTGCACCACTGAAATTTTTTATGGTTCCTCTCATTGGGTATTTCGCGACGCAGTTGTGTTGAGGGCTGATTTTACTCAAATTTTAGTGTTTGGTAGGTGGAAAATTTTGGAGGAAATTAGAATTGAAGGAATATATGGCGAATTGAAAAAAGTAAGTAAATAAGAATGTATTATCGTAGAAAAATTGAAATGGAATTATTTTTTTTTATCCAACACTGTATTTTTCTACAAATGATATCGTCTTTTTTCATGAATTCTTATGTTTTTTTAGGCGATGAAGAATACTTAAGAGAAAATACAGCGTGAAAAAATAGAGAGAAATTGAAGGGTTTGATTTCCCTCTTTGGTAGCAAGTGTTTGGGTGCTTGAACTAGGGTTACGAAGAAGAAACGTTGGTAATTCAATTTTTCTTTTGTTTCTCCTATAGTTTGATCTTCTGAAACTACAAAAATTGTTAGGTAAAATGAGATTTGAACTCAACACCTTTTAAGATTTTGAGAAGAGTTGCTATTTTGGAGAGCACAATACGATGAAGTTGTAAGCTGTGTTGGGGGGAAGGGGTGGTATTGTCCATTGGTGGCCTCTATGGTAGAATCAAGCGGGGTCTGAGAGGCGGTGGTCTTATCTTGTGACGAATGTCAGCACTCGTACTCCGCTTTTCTCCTACTCGTGAACTTAGTCGATATAACCCTTAATGCAACCATGTGAGAGACATGTGGTCTCTATTCTGTCTTTATTTGACGAAAGTGATGGTAACGAGTTCCCCTGAAATTATTAAAAATGTCGGAGCATTAGTGTACGTAATATTTTTAAAGGCACGGGTGCTATTTGGTATATGACTAAAAGGTGATGAGGTGTTAACCTAATTAACCCTAAATAAATTATACTTACATTGAAATGAATAGAAGTAATTTTAATCTAAGAATACCTATATTTAGGTCTGAATAATAAAATGTTACGTCCAAATTAGTACAAAAATTAATAACAAAATTCTCTCTTAGAGCTATTATATATGATTAATCAAAAGCTTCTCGGAGTTTTTAATATTAATCTCATTAAGTCTACTGGTTGTCAAATAGCTAGTTTAATCCAATTAATCTCAAAGTCTCTGTCAAAAAAAGAAATGGGTAAAGAAATTACAGAAAATCTTCTTGCTTCTTCAACTTCAGAGAGCCAACTTTTGGCTGAATCAGAACCTGTTAATTCTTTGGAAGTTCAGAATGCTGTAAACAAAAATCATTATCATTTATATTCTATTATTATTGCATATCCTTCAATTTCCAGCCGTGAGTTAATTAATTCCATGGCGCTTCGAAAAGAAATTACAGTATTCCTAAAGTAATCACGAACCTTTATATTACTGTCCATGGAGTTTGGAGTTTGGGCGAGTCTGCGAAATTTGGTTTGTTTTTAAGAGTTGTCATTAACAGAATCTTAAATTTTTTTTTGTTTTTACTCTATGTAGAATAATTCTTTCTTTTCATCGGATTTTATCTCTTTTTTATCTTCTTTTCAAGGTTTTATTTTTTAGCTCTTTGTTTTTCTTCATGTTATAATTTTAGCACCATGAATCATTAGTAATCTTTTCAGACATTAATATTTCACTTAATTATAATTTAGTTACCTTTTGCATGGAGTTTGGTGTCTCTTCAATTAACTTAGGTCATCAAATTAATTTGGTATTTGTTCTTTCCGAGTTATTAACATAATTTTATCCTTTTTTTTCTTTCTTTGAGTCGTGTGTAGGATGGGAATATCAAAACTCTTTTGAATAAACAATCATTGGATTTGAAAATGGACGAGTCATTTTTGGACATGATAGAATAGATTATATCTGAAAAGAGACCTACGCTAATGATAATGATGACATTGAGAAAGAAAATGACAATCTTAGAGCTTCAAGATTCAACAGCATTTCCTCTATCAAAATTGGCTCATAGCCTATTTTTCTAAGTTAAATTGTACATAAATGATTTTTTTGTCCGTCGATATTTTAGACCGTTTTAATTTTTTGATTAAGTAGAGAAAGCCCATGGTTTTTTTGTATTTTATATTAACAATAAATTTTTATTTGTTGAAAGAAGAAGCTAAACTGCCTGAGAATATCTCAGAGTTTCCTACAGAATTTGACGTAAACATGTGGTCGAGAACGCTTAAGAATTTCCAGTTAATGTCTATGGGGGTTGGAGTTGTGCTAGGTCAAGCTCAAACATCCATAGGAGGTGATTCATCTCAAAACATAGAAACAAGTATAATTGAGAAAGGAGATGGGAAATGAAGGCTTCATGTAACAAGTCAACTTGGAGATGAAATGAAAGAAAGTGTTGAAATTGTGCGTACTGTTTCAAGATCCATATTGCTTGAGAATGAGCCAGATATAGAATTTTTATATGAGAACTTAAGCATCGTGATGGATGCAAGGACGGACCTAACTTGTGATCACTCTATTTATAAGTTTTTGTTGCTCTTGTGACTTTTTTAATACAAATTTTGAACTTAGAGAATTTGTGAATGATAATTTTGCTTTAATTTATTAATTTGTTCCAAATTTTTTATACAAATTGATGCTTGTTAAATATTATTAATTTACTTACTTCCCATATTGCTTGAGAAAGAGCCAGATAATAGTTTTTTTTTTACCAATTCCAAGCTTTATCTTCTTGTCGTTCCTAGTGGTGCCATTAATTCAAAGGACGGTGGTCCAAGTGCTGAGGTGACCATGGTCACCTCCATGTTGTCCCTTGCAATGAATAAGCTAGTCATAAATAATTTAGCTATATTTGGGGAAGTAACTCTCATAGGAGAAATCCTTCAAATTGGTGGGGTACGTATATATACACACCCCTCATCTACTAGCACATTCATATCGTATATTGTAATTGTAATTGTAGTGCTATACCCCATTTGCGCCATGGTGTATATCATTTTACGTACGTTGAAGTAGTGGTGTACTCATTTATGTTGCATTTACATAATATGAATACGAATATATTAAAAATGGGCTTGATACCAATATATTAAAAAAATGTAATTAGAAACTAATTCCTTTTATGTGTACCTAAAGATGGAAAATAATTTGTCTGGATAGGTATGTACGTATGCAGAATTATGGATAATTTTATTGGCCTATGGATAATTTTATATATAATTGTTCATGTTGAGTATTTTTGTTTTTTTAGGTTCATTAAGCTAGCTTACGTTCCTGTCAATCTAAAAATAATAGGGTAAAAGAAAAGACAGTAGCTGCAAAGTGAAGTGAAGAATATAATACTTTCATTGGTAAATAGGAGGGAGTTTGATGAGCTTGAGCCTGATGTGAAAGAAGACATTGATGTTTATTTTGTGGATAAGTACACTCAAATCTTCAATTTGGTATTTGATCACGACTCTAACCTAGAAAAATAAGTGGTCTAGTATGGTCTAACCATTTATTATGTATTCGTATGTTTTTGAGAAACTATAGAATTTTTATATGAGAACTTAAGCACCTTGATTGATGCAAGGACGGACCTAATTTGTGATCACTCTATTTATAAATTTTTGCTGCTCTTGTGACTTTTTTAAATATAAATATTGAGCTTAGAGAATCTATGAATGATACTTTTGCTTTAATATTATTAATTTGTTCCAAATTTTGTTATACAAATTGATGATCGTTAAATATTATTAATTTGCTTTAATTTTATTAATTTGGCATAAAAGAAAACTCTTTTGAGAAATTTTTAATATAAATTTTCAAAATTTAAATACTTAACTCCATGGGTGCACCACTTGGCATGCAATCATAGACGAGGATTGCAACGTACGTGTTCCGCGGCTCTCTTTTGTATTTTTGTTGTCGTCTAAGTCGGTTTACTTCTCTATAAAAGAAATTGTTCAACGCACTTTTTTCCAAAAGAAAAAGAAATGGCCGCTGACGAAACTAGACTGCATCTTCTTCCTTCTTCAATATCCAATGCTGATGATCTGCATGCTTGGAATGCTGCAAATGAGATGCTACTTAGTTCTTCAACACACTCATTTAATCCTAATTCTCACCAACAGGTAATTATTAATTCTTTTTCCATTCTTCTTTTANGGTAGTTTAATCTCATATTCCAAACCAAGAAAAAATGGATAAGGAAATTAGAGAGTAATTTTCTTCTTCCTCCAACTTTTCCTTCAACTTCTCATAGTCATCATTTTGAATCAGAATATGTTGATTCTTTAGAAGATCAGATTGCTGTAAACAAGAGGGTTGAACCAATGTTGAAGTCTGGCCCACAAGTAATTAATTAATCTTAATTATTTCTTGGCATTTTCTTGTTTCCTTTCTTTATTAATTCAAGATTTTATATTATTACTCATCGTTAATTTATTCCTGAATTATTAATCTCTTAATTAATTTCTTTACCATTACTGCGTGTCCATGGAGTTTGGTGAGTCTGCAAAATATTCATTTTATTAAGATATGTTATCAACTGAATTTTAGTTATTATTTTTTCCATGAACTGTGTAGAATAGTTTTGATCAATTCATTTTTCTTGGGATTTTTTTGTTTTCTTTTATTTTTTCAAGATTTTATTTTTTTAACTTTCTAATTTTCTTCATATGTTATAAATTATGCAAAAGCATAAAAACCCTGTGAATTGAAATTTGTATCTTCATCAATTTAAGTGTGACTTATCTTTCCGACCTTTATTTATGAATTTATTGTATCAAAAATAATTACGGTACTGCAAATATTCTAATCATCACGTATATTTAATTATAAAAAATAATTTAGTATTATTAACATAAGCTTTTTGCATTGAACTGTGTGTAGGATAATTTGACCAGGAGACTTTTGGGTGCGAAACCATTAGGTTTGAAAATGACCATAACGCCAGCGCTTTTGGATGAGTTTGATTCGATATTATCCAAAAAGAGACCTAGGGTTAATGATGGTGATGAGAAGAATGAGAAAGAAAATGACATTCTTATTACAGCTTCAATTAAAACATTCAAATTTTCCTCTAAAGAAATGGCTCGAGAATGTATTTAAGGGTTGGAGTTGTGATGGGTCTAACTTGGACAACGATGGGAGGTGGTTCCATTGAGTCTATAGAAACAAGAATTGAGCAAGGTGGAGAGGGGAAATGAGAGCTTCAATATGTATGAGATCAATCTACAGATTACGTGATGAAAAAAATGCTCAACTTTCTTATAGAGTTGCAAGAGCAATATTGTTTGTGAAAGAACCAGATTACGTGCTAAGTCATGGAGTCACCATGATCACCTCCATGTTGTCCCTTGTTATGTCAAAAATGATATGGCTATGTCTGGATGAATAATTCTCACAGGACGAATCCTCCAAATTGGTGGGCTACGTACGTGTGTGTATATATATGGGTTTATGGATAATTGTGTTTGCTTTGTTTATGTAAAGTATTTTTGTTTTGTTCTTTAGCCTTATTAAGCCTACTTTTCATATATTTTTGCAAATTTGAAAATGATCAGATAGAAGAGAAGACAATAGCTGCAAAGAAAAGGGAGGTGAAGACTATAACATTTCATATGCAAATAAGAGGGACTTTGATGAGCTTGAGTGTGATGTGAAAGAAGGCCTTGATGTTTCCTCTCATTGGGTATTTCGCGACGCAGTTGTGTTGAGGGCTGACTTTACTCAAATTTTAGTGTTTGGTAGGTGGAAAATTTTGGAGGAAATTAGAATTGAAGGAATATATGGCGAATTGAAAAAAAGTAAGTAAATAAGAATGTATTATCGTAGAAAAATTGAAATGGAATTATTTTTTTTTCATCCAACACTGTAATTTTCTACAAATGATATCGTCTTTTTTCATGAATTCTTATGTTTTTTAGGCGATGAAGAATACTTAAGAGAAAATACAGCGTGAAAAAATAGGGAGAAATTGAAGGGTTTGAGTTTCCCTCTTTGGTAACAAGTGTTTGGGTGCTTGAACTAGGGTTACGAAGAAGAAAGGTTGGTAATTCAATTTTTCTTCTGTTTCTCCTATAGTTGGATCTTCTGAAACTTCAAAAATTGTTAGCTAAAATGAGATTTGAACTCAGCACCTTTTAAGATTTTGAGAAGAGTTACTCTTTTGGAGAGCACAGTACGATGAAGTTGTAAGCTGTGTTGGGGGGAGGGGGTGGTATTGTCTATTGGTGGCCTCTATGGTATAATCAAGCGGGGTCTGAGAGGCGGTGGTCTTATCTTGTGACGAATGTCAGCACTCGTAGTCCGCTTTTCTCCTACTCGTGAACTTAGTCGATATAACCCTTAATGCAACCATGTGAGAGACATGTGGTCTTTGTTCTGTCTATTTATTTGACAAAAGTGATGGTAACGAGTTCCCCTGAAATTATTAAAAATGTCGGAGCATTAGTGTACGTAATATGTTTAAAGGTAGGGGTGTTATTTGGTATATGACTAAAAGGTGATGAGGTGTTAACCTAATTAACCCTAAATAAATTATACTTACATAGAAATGAATAGAAGTAATTTTAATCTAAGAATACCTATTTTTAGGTCTGAATAATGAAATGTTACGTCCAAATTAGTACAAAAATTAATAACAAAATTCTCTCTTAGAGCTATTATATATGATTAATCAAAAGCTTCTCTGAGTTTTTAATATTAATCTCATTAAGTCTACTGGTTGTCAAATAGCTAGTTTAATCCAATTAATCTCAAACTCTCTGTAAAAAATAAAAGAAAAAAGAAATGGGTAAAGAAATTACAGAAAATCTTCTTGCTTCTTCAACTTCAGAGAGCCAACTTTTGGCTGAATCAGAACCTGTTAATTCTTTGGAAGTTCAGAATGCTGTAAACAAAAATCATTATCATTTATATTCTATTATTATTGCATATCCTTTGTCGCAACGTGAGTGCGACGCGGAGCGGCGATTAAAAAAAATTCATTTTTATTTTAGGAAAAAGAAATTTAGAGTCGCCACCAATCATTTTAGGGTGTGATTGGTCACCCAATTTTAAGATGAAAATTTTTTTGGTCTACGAAAACTCAAAATTGGTTCGGGAGTTGTTTGTGTGTGGGGAAGGTATTAGCACCCCACAACACCCATTGTAAAATGGTTACCAAATTTGATCAAATGCTATCCATTTTTTTTTATTTTAATGCAAATGTTAAAGAGATTTATTTTTTTTGAATGTCCCATTTGAGGACTTTTGTATCATAGAAATGAACAAAAGAAGTTACTTTTTAATGGGTGGCTCAAAGACCATTAAAAAAAATTACTTTTTTTTTATATTCTCATATCCATTTTAAATCAAAGCATTATTAGAGTTATTTTCGGTATCCCAAGAATAACTCCTCACCTCAGTAGTTCGAGAAGTTTGGTATCCCAAAAATCTCAAAGTCCATCGTCGGCCTTTTTTTAGTGAAAATTAAATAATAGAAGTAACAAAATCTAAATTTAATTATTAAAATTATAATCCACGCATACATAAACATTAATCATGATAATAAAGGAATAATGCAAGAATCGTATTATAAGCATGACGATGCAAAATGCTAAATAAATAAACATGTAAAGGAAATTAATATTAATAATTACAACAAAATGGAAGTAAAAGAATAGAGATAAGTCATAGGATGTCAAATTATAGAAAACATAAAATGTTGAGATTAAAAATGCAAGAATAAAGTAAAGAAAACTAAATTATGTAAAAAAAATAAAAAAATAAATAAAAAATGAAACAAAATAAAAAAAAAAAATAAATAAATATCAAAACATGGTGCAACAATAATAATAATATTATTAAATAAATATTTTTTTTATAATATTATATATTATAATATAATATAATAGTAATAATAATAATATTATTAAATAAATAAATAAATAAAATGATGAAAAATAAACAATATATTTCTTTAACATAAATATGTCTTTTTTTTTACTACGTAGTCCACTAATTGTCATTTTTCTTTCCTTCCCTCATTAGTCATTGCTAATCAAATAGCAAAGGGGATGATCATGGATGATAATTAGTTCAAACAAGTGTCATAAAATGATGAACATAATTTTAAAAAAAAACTTTAAGGAAAATTGAAAGTTTCACAACTTAAATATTTGCATAATCTTGTATAGAGGTTCTACTCTCTATTTTATGCATTGTTATGTGTGAGAAAATTATCCTAGGGGATCTTTGCATCAAATATACACTTTCAACCCATTAAAAGGGTTGATTCACATTTGGTTAATTTTTCCATCCCTCAAAACTTTATCATCATCCTCATTAATTAAGTTGATGACAAAGACATCTCAATATCCAACTTGTAAAGAAATCATCAAAGCATAAAATTAAAATGTTAAGATTTAAATGAGGAGAAATGATAGGGAATGAACAATTTACTTATGTATATAAAAACATACAAAAGATATCAACTACATTCATATGAAGAAGAGAGATGAACAAAATATATTATGAACAAATGTACCAAACAATTAAGCTACCTTGAGAAGAAAAAATGGAAGAAAATGAAGATAATAGAAGTATATAACTTCTTCCTCTCTCTAAAATCACCTCTCTTTCCAACCCCTCTCTTTCTCACTCTAAAAAATGACTT
>QANY01009606.1:0-12517 GCA_003255025.1 Datisca glomerata
TATATATATATATTCTAAGAGGTCAATAGTTTACCATGCTTGTGCTTCATGCTTTACTACTACGGTCGTGTTTCAGAGTACTTTGTGACTAGAAACATTTTTATACATTACAATAACGTTAGTTTAAAATTATTTTATATCATGTGAAGCACTTAAATATGTGCTTATTTGCATTTTGAAGCATTTAAGAAAACCCTTGAATTTCTGTTTCTTGAAAAAATGTTTTTAATTACGAAAATGTGATTCAAATAATAACGTTTATTAAATATATGCGATTAGAAATTTATATTATTAATGCATTAAGTGTTTTCAAACAAGCACACCCAAATGCCTAAAATCATAACAACCATTTGAAAATTACAAACCCTTATGTTATGATTACGTTAATATTTGTGCAGGAGATCGAGCTACAAAACCATAACAACTATCTGCGAGCAAAGGTTCCGTGTTTCTCTCCTTCTCGGGCGCCTGAAACACATATAATTAAGCTGCGCGTAAACTACTAATTAAGTTTGTTTAGATGTTAATTAATAGTAGTAGTTTGGATGTGGTTGCAGATAGCTGAAAATGAAAGAGCAGTACAACAACAGCAGCAAACAAATTTTATTTCAGGAGAGGTTTATCATGAAACAATGCCTTCTCAGCAGCAATATGACCGTGATTACCTGGCAGTCAACCTTCTGGACTCCAATCACCACTATTCCCGCCAAGACCAAACTGCTCTCCAACTTGTTTAAGCCCTCCTAAGATGTTTCAGTTTCTCAAAATCTGCCAGATAATTGCTCCCTTCTTCTCTACTGAATTTATATATATTTAGGTAAGGAGCAGTGTTTCTCTAATGTGCCATAACATGAGAAACTTCAGAATTTACTTAGTCTTTGTCTAATGAACTGACTGTTTGATTAGATGATGTTTATGATCTTAAACTTACTTCAAGTACGATTTTGTTATCTCGTTTATTCATTGCTTTTTCTTGCTTAATTACCTCACATATCCATGTAGTACTACTGGCTTTGTAAATTCTTAAGTTTACCTCAAGAACATGGGCAATCCCTCTAGGTTCAACGTCCACACGAATACCACTCTAGCTTCATTAGTTTTACGTACAAATAAGTATATACAATTTTTTTCTGCAAAATACCCTTGGAGCTTACATTTTTTAAGAAATCTATACGAATAAGTCATTAGTTGTCATATCCTTAATTTTATATATTTATATACGATAACTTGTATATTCAATGCTTGAGAATATGAATTTGTTAATATAAAGTGCAAGATGTCAGGAGAATTTGGGAAACATAATTTTGATAGACTTATGTATGGGTAAAATGAAACCAGAGTAACGTATGTCCAAGTGTTGAAACTAGATTGGAGATTCGGGGAACATAATTTTAATAGGCTTATTTGTAGGTAAAATGAAACTAGAGAGAGATTTGTCCAAGTTTTGAACCTGGATAGATGGGATATTCTATTAGCATTAGGCAAACTACATGAGAGGGTGGATGTAATTTACCCTTTAACTTTATTTGGTCATTCGATAACAAAAATAGAGCGAAGTGTACTGTTGAAAGAGCATGGTATTTAAATTCATAACTTGACAATTTCACCCTTTTGGAAGTCATGAAAACAGTGGCAAAGATCTGTGAATTTTTTATTTTTTTTGTGATGAGTATCAAAATACTTAAGATGGAGTCCTCCAGTTCTAATTTGATATAGTTTAAGCTGCTAGAATCAGGGGAAACGATATTATCCTCATCATAAAGAGCAATGCTCATCACTTCTTCTATTCCTTCATTTCCCCCTATACTCACTAAAACACCAATTGATGGACTGCTAATACGAAAAGGGAAAGACCAGTCTAATCTTTACCCATCAGACAACCCCCTTGTCAGTGTACTGTCAGCATTATCCTAACTAAAGGGCCCGTCATTGTATGGGACAATATGGCTAATTCATGTCGTCAACAAACCCATGTTGATATGATTTTATTGTCTAATTATCAGAAGAAATAGTAGCCGAGCACATTATTTTGCACCAGATAGAGACCACGTTAGATTCCTTATGCTAAAAAATGGGCTCCATCCTTCATGTGAGTTCTATGTCATGGAAACGACACCACCAAGTTTCACTTTCCCATCTAATATATATGCACTTAATTGCAAGGCTGTTAAGCATTAACTGCTGTGGGGCTTTTTGCATTCCTGTTCTTCAATTTGCTTTGGGTCCCCTGCCTCACACAAAGATTCCCTTCTCCCCTAATTGACATTTCTAGTTTCTCTCTTGAAATGATGCTATTACCTGAATTCTTCATCACATATTTTGAATTTAACAGTACAACATATCAATTCAGATAGATAACTACTCCAACTGATAGAGTAATATAAACTTGAGATATTGTGTTTCCATCATGCTGGCTTCTAAATACTGTAAAAGGGAAAAACCGAAGTATAAAGTCCTATTCAAGCAGATTCTCACCAGAAAAAATATGTAAGGCCAACATTTGAGATGAGTAATTCCAGCTACGTAACCAAGAGAGTAGATATACAGAAAGTTTTGGATACTTTCATCCAAATCACTTACAGCTTTAACGGTAGTAAGATCCTGAGTCTATCATAAATTGCATAATACCTGCATCTAATACCTAATATGGACATGTTATAACCACATCAATATCAAATTTTACCGAGGTTAGTCAGAGCAGAGACTGAAGGCAATACCTTCTTCCCTCTGGCCCCATACCATCCCTCTGATATTCATAGCAAAATGAATATTCTAGAGCGAGAGAACTTCGTCCTCATTGCCCATGATTTTACATCTTCTAACAAATTCATTTGAGAAATTTACATGTTTATTCCAAAAGCTTCGTACCTCTGGAAAACTGATCTCAAGCCATGGCTTTGCCGGACCACTGAAATGTAGAACAGCAGCAGCTTCAAGTGTCTCTCTGCAACTTTCTTCTGGAGGTCCACTACCTAACCCAGCGACATGCCACGATGGATCGATGTGATGTACATGATCCTCAAAAGCAATTAAGGAGGGTGGAAGCTCGCCAGGAAACCATAATGCCATTCCAGAATTGAGGTTCTGGGGAATGAAAATAGTATATGGCACATCATTAATTTCAAGTAGTATGGAGATGGACACCATTTTGAATAAACTAACTGATATTTCAGTAAATCTCTTTTGGGAAACAAAAGAGTGGATGAATATGAGGTGGTGGTATGTACATTAACATGACCCTCATCTTATGATCACTTTAAACTTTTAAGCACCTAACTATGGCTATAAATGATACTGATAAAAAAAATTAGGACTATAAAGAATGTCTTTTAAGGGACTACCATTTCCAAAACCAGTTGGAGAGCAGAACATCACTTAAAGCAGCGCATGCAGAAGTTTTGGGTATAAGAAATCATAGAGAATATACTTACAAGTTTTAACCATCGACGATACGTCGCAGTTATGTTGGTCCTCCTCCAAGCTTCAAGATCAAAAATATTCATGCCATAAAGCCATGCACACCGGTCAGGGTCAAATCTCGATGATATAGTAGGATGGGAGAAATTTAGGTAGTCCTTGAATTTTCTTCCAAGGCAATGGTTGG
This sequence comes from Datisca glomerata, assembly GCA_003255025.1. Taxonomy (NCBI): domain Eukaryota; kingdom Viridiplantae; phylum Streptophyta; class Magnoliopsida; order Cucurbitales; family Datiscaceae; genus Datisca; species Datisca glomerata. The sequence goes on from QANY01009606.1 coordinate 3,605, forward strand.
ATGATCTGCACCATGAATCAACAACACCTCCAACCACATGGCCATTGAGGTCCAAGTCCCACAAAGACGATATGTCATGTTGCACGACAACATCATCGTCTAATAACAATATCTTATCAAGATCTGGAAATAGCTGTAGCCCATTAAAGAGAAGGTAGATAATTGTCATCAAATGTTTCAATTACTCATTTAATCAGGATTTCTATTATAGTTACTAGAAAAATTACCTCAGGAACATAAATGCGGAGGTGATTCATAAGGGAGAGACAGCTAGGCCTTGAAGCTTCTAAACGTATCTTCTGCTCTCTGTCGAGTTTGATCTCTTCTTTTAAATTGCTGTAGTAACGGCTGCAAATTAGTTGATGAATCTCTAACATTTCTTTCACTCCAACATTAACTTCCTGAGACCAGTCATATTGGTGCAATCCCTTCACTTCCACCACTGCAGACTCTATAGAATTGAGTGCAAACCATGCATGCATTGGGGTGTATGTTTTCTTGTCAGTGACTATATGAAACACCAACTTTTCAGGGTTAGCTGAGTTCTGGACAGTGGAAGATATGACAACAGAAGCGGCAAGAACATTGTCCGTAAGGAGAACAACGTGGTGAAAGGATGTGTCAGCAAGGCGGAAAAAAAGTTCAGGCGGAGGTAAAAGAGATCGAGCCTCGGGATTGACAGAATACTCTTCAGCCAATTTAAGGGACAGACAATGTAGGCTGCTAGGGACGCCATGTGAAGCTAAATGCCAGTAAACAGACTCATCTTGTCTTGCCGATTGTATCTTTTGCTCCATCGTTAAAAACTGCATGTTAGGAAAAAGCAATCACCTGATGTAAAACTGCGCCTGGCTTGACAGCTGGTTATAATAATGCTAGAAAGAAAGTACTTCATTAACAGTCTTAACTTTGATAATAGAATATGGGAAACATCTGACGGCTTTCTGTATTGAGCAAAGGAAGTCTTATACAGCATCAATCCAAGAATAGTTACTTAATCACTGTCTACTTTCAGAAGCGTGAAATGCCTAAGTAAATGCGATTAAGTTAGAGCTTTAAGCTGGAAACCGGGGGCTGGAGCTGGGATTTACTTGACTCTGTTGCAATACATCGGAATAGTCTAAGAGAGCTTCAATCCGAAGTCCAAGCACATCCGTTATCTATTATTGCTATAAAATTATTTGCAAGGGGCGAGTTTTTTGTTTTCTTTATCAATATTCTCGTCAATTACTGTGGAATATTAGTCCAGCCGTCTTGAACAATACAAAAGTAATGCTATTCCTTCCAGACCGTAGTTTCCCCAGGGTTGATTTTGAGATATTGCTCTTCTTTTTAACAAAAAGAAAAGGCGGTATTGACAATAAACTGAAACTGAAAAATTTCTTCCTGTATATCTTTTCTTTTTAATTTCCTTGCCTTTTGACTATAGTTGTTCGTAAGCTGCTAGTCTTTTTTTTCCGGGAACGCAAACAATAAGGGTAAGATTGGTCCAGTAGATCAGTTCCTAAAATTTGAGACTAGAACCCAGAACCCCACTGTGTAGATACTAGACTCTAGGTAGGTTGGACCCTGGCAGCTCATGTATTTATTAGACTAGATGTCAACAGCTACTGTCCATAAATGAATATGATTATCCAAAAACAAACAAAAGAGACTACCAGAAAAGGAAACAAGAGCAGCATTAGAAAAAGACGAATAAAATGATTTTGAGTATGGAAGTGTGTACCATAGCTTTGATCTTGAAAGCGAACGTTTTGATGTCTTGTCGTTTCGACGTCATCTCCTTCACAAGCTCGTTAAATGACACTATTTCTTCATGCATGCCACTGCCACCTTCTTTTGCCTCTAGGAATGCTTTTGTCAGCTCCTCGGTGAGCGTCTAGTATAAAGTTATATGCATTAGTGGGGCAGTAACAAGACAACACATCAGATCCTTTTGGCGGACCATTTATCCCATCAAAACCGTGTTCACTAGCACTTGACGTCATCATGAAGAGCAATTTACAAAATTTACTACAAAATTTTGGATGCTTCCCTTCCACGACAATTTAATTCAACTTCTCTTAATTCTTTTCGCATCTATTAGAAAACTACTTTTGCCGGGAAATAAATAGCTAGCGCCTTGGGGAGTTAGTATTTTATTTATTATACTTTTTGCTTTTTTAAAATGTATTTTTTCGAATATAAAAAAGATCAAGTGGACCAAATTATATGATTGCAGTGCAATTGGCCACGTGTACTAGAAGCAGCTAGTGGAAGAGAACCACCGACAGCTCCCCAATATGCGCTTATCCATGGATTCTGAGTCTCTGACCCATTTTCTTCCTAGGACGGGAATGCATTTACACATATCTCGAAGAGAAGAAAAAGCGTTTAAAACAAATTTTATTAGACAACACCGCAAAGGCGAATTTAGTAATTGCAGGGAGAAGCAATTGACCGACAAGTGCTGTTAAAACGAACATCGTAAGAAATTGAATTTAATGGTTACGGGTAATGCCACAGTATTATACTACCACAAAATGTTACATAACAAGCATCTGAGTTCAAAAAATGAGAAAGGAAAAACACTTTTAACGAAAGATTAAAAGAATTGAGTTTGCAGATCTCAAAGCAATTGTTGTTTGGTTAATCAGAAACCTTAAAAATTTAACCATTTTACGAATATCTTCAATCCTCGCTCCTTTTCTTTTATGAAAAAAAAACGGTTCTAATTTCTTTTTTTATATTTGTCTTTACAAACCTTTTATTTTATTTTGGACTCTTAGATAATGCCACATGCAAAAGTACAAAAAATTGTCAGGCGGGGGGAACTACTCGATTACAAGAAATGCTCGGATAATATTAATTGAGAAAGTGTACACGTGTATCAGATTTTAATAGAGAGAATTGAAAAAAAAATTAAATTTATAAGATGTGTAGCCGTATGATATGTAAGAATATTGAATTTCGCTTCTCCAAGAGTCAGACATTTTTCCACCAAACGAAATTTGAGGTGACAAGATCAAAATGACAAAGTTCACTATCAAAATTTTGGAATGAATGGAGTATTCAACCAAAACAAAGAAGTGGTGTTGCTGTTTTGGAAAAAAATGGTGGCTGTATAAACAAGATCTCTATTCTTTATCATGGAAAGACGAGATGATAAGCTTTTGAAGGCCTGAAACCTGAATTTGCTAACATATTTACTTCATATTTCCATATCTATGTGTTTAAGCGACTTCACCGTCTTAAGTAATTCACGAAAAGTTTTCAATTTCTAACAACGCACTATGCAGCCAGAGCCAAAATCTTAAAAAGAGCTAGAAAAACATTTCTTTACATTGAAAGATTCCCATTAATATGTTCATTTTGACCTCAGAATTAAAACTTTTCCATAGAGAAAAATGAAAAAAAAACTAAAAGGAAAAAAATTCATTTAATTTTTCTACCTCTTTTTTTAAATTAGTTGGTCCAGACTGAGCATATGCATTCCCAAATTCCATTTTTATCATTTAAAACCAAATGCTGTTATTGGACAATAAAAAATTGATTCCATATTGTTCACTAAAGGGGTATATTCGTCATTAAAGCCAGAGTTGAGAGAGTACTAACCGAAGCTGCGTCGTTCCCGCTCAAAAGCCTCCATCCTAAACAGCCTGCCAAGAGAAAATTAGTACTTACAAAAATAATTAATAGATACTTACGTAAAACACGATCGAATCGCAACTAAAAAAAATACAAAAAAGTAGAAGTGAGAAAAAAAAGATAAATAAGCAATAGTGAGAATCACGATCAAATTTAATTTTTTCTAATATTCTTACCTCATCAATTGAACAGAAAACTATTTTTGAAAAGAAAAAATAAAAGTTAATGCAATTTGTGCTAGCTTTAATAAAAATAATTTGTAAGTACAACCACTCCATGATAATCAGAATAACAAAAATATTTTAGACATGAATAAAAATTAATTGCTCAAACTCTTGCATTTTGTTCTACAGTAGCAGACAAATTTTAATGAGAAGTAAAATGGAAAGAAACCAGAATATTATTGGATAAAGTAAAATAAATATTGCATAAATAAATCAAAACAAGAAAAGTTACCGCGATTGGAAGAAGAAACATTTGAAGATTGAAGCGCCGAGAAGGCAACTCTAACGAATAAGAAAGGCAAAACAGTTGCGAGAACTAGCACAGCTGGCAGCAGCGTTCGGCTCCAAGTCCGTCGAACTGCAGTCGACGGCGCCGGATGTGCCTTAGCGGCACCGGAGTTCGGAATCGCGTATCTCTTAATACCGGCGGCGGAAATGTACGACTTCATCTCCGTCCAAACCTCTCCCAATCTCTACATCTCAACAATCCCTCCGATTTCATTCTATACAATTCGTAAAGCTAATCGTAACTCTACTCACTTCGTTTCTCACCTACAAGCTCCGCTTCCAAACCGTCCGTGCCAAAGAAAACGTTGAGAAAGTCGGTTCAAGACTGTACGCCGACGAAGGAGAGAAAGAGACACAAAAATTAATCGAAAGGAGATTATATTTATGAATGGAATAATGAGTAGAATCTAAGGAATAAATTAGGATCAGAAAATAGTAAACAGTACAGGTAAGAAATAGCATCAAAATCAAATTTGAAAGTAGGTTTTGAGACTGATAGTTTACCTATGAAGGTCACGGGGGACTCGATTCACTGAAGTCGTTTGGGAAGCGGTTTTTTATTTCTTTCATTTGAGAGTAAAAACTATTTGGATTCTGCCTTTTATATCACCTAAAAAACAAACACACATATCTTTTTTTCGTAAAAGTGAGAATTCTTTCTGAAGCACTATACACTTATATTTTTCTTAATTATGATTTTTATTTATATTTTTTAAATCAATACGCCGATAGTCATATGCGAAGAGCATTCGTTTATCTTATAATTTATTGTTTTTACTTTATATATTAATTTTCAAGTTTAAGATGAGACAACATATACCATATTAAACACTGTGAGAAATAGATCATTTGCAGATGGTAATTCAGCCGTTAAAGCTGATCGAATATGATCGGAAACACTCTATTAAATAAATGAATTTTTTTTAATATCAGATTTAAACCGTCTAAATTTCACTAAATAATCTGGATTAAATTTGACCTCTATCATAAGCAATAACAGAAAATCCTGATTTATCACCTGACACAGTAATACTACTTGGCGTTTTTGTTGTAATTATTTGTTTGAAAAGAATGGGAGAAAGATAGTAAGGAAAAGCCAAAACCAAAGCCGCGTTCAAAGCCGCGGGAAGAGATGTGCGCTACTGAAATTGCCCTTGCTTTTACAAGTAATTTGGGAATTAACCTTCGCTTTCAACTTGTCACCGACAGATGCGTCTCTCACATATATAGTGCTTCCCTTCCCTTATTTGCTATTTCGCTTTCACCGAATCACCATTCCCTTCTTTTTCTTTTTCTTTTTCCTTTTTTTTTAATTCTCTAATTTATTCGGTAGAGGAAAGAAGTGGGCTTAAGTGATTTTTTTTAATTTACGTTGGTTATTAATTTTATCCATATAGTTTTAATTTTGTCTTAATTTAATTTCTGAAATTACAATAACAATTAATATCATCTATAACACTTGTTTTATTTATTTTGCTATCCACATAACATGCAACTAGTCTAGTCTAGATGTTAAATGACCATCCTACGATACTGTTCAGTGCATGTGGAGCACTTTGTATGTCACATGCGAGAAAGTTTTGGATTCTCTTAATTAGGAGTGCGTAGAATTTTTTAGAATCCATAGATCGGTTCAATCGGTACTTTTATTTTAATAATTGTAATTGATTCAGTTAATTTAAATAATTGAACTTTCATTTCGATTATATTTTATAATAAACCTGTAATCGGTTCGAATCCATTACAATCATTTTTTTAATATATATATATATTAATTAGACATAATTATTATGTAGACATCTATATTAATTATGTTGAATGTTGGTATTTTCAATTTAATTATTTTTACTATTTTTTTGGAAATTTTATAATTATAGCCGAACCGATTACAAGTAATTGAACCAAATCGATTACTTCAGTTTCATTCGGTTAGATTCTTTTGGTTACACCGGTTCGGTTCGGTATTTTAGGTCACCGGTGAATTTGGTTTGATTACAAAAATGTCTTATTAAGCGACCGGACCAAACCATGCACACCCATACTCTTAATCTTAGATTACGACCCGACCCGACCCGACCCCGACCCAGGCCTTGAGCCGACCCCGACCCAGGCCTTGAGCCGACCCCGACCCAGGCCTTGAGCCTGACCCCAACTGCCGACCCACGACACCGACACGTGACACGTGACACACGACTCACGACACACGACACACGACCCATTTAGTACATACCACATTAATCTAGTGTTAATCACCAATATACAAGTATTCGTTGGATACCCATTAGGGTACTCGTGTCTTAATGAGTATTATACATACCCACCTATTTAATTTAAGTTGAGTATGAGTAGGGTATTGGTAGTAAGAATTTAAGATGGATATGGGTAGGGTATTATCCGTACCCTAAAATACCTACCCATTGCCATCCCTAGTTGTGTCGGACACATGTCGGGTCGGGCGGGCGAGTCGAGTAGCCTAGGTTGGATCAGGTCGGAGGAAACAGACGGATTGTGTGGGTTGGGAGAAACTAACAGTATAATTTGATAACTTTAAATACTAGCAGGTATTTTTGCCATCTCTATTTATAGGATAAAATTACACTATAATTCGATAACTTTAAAATGAGTATATTTAACTTTTAACATTAAAATGAACAAAAAATTAGACTGAGATTTGTAATCTCTCATTTTGAGTTGAATTAGAAATCCACAAAAATAAAGATTTCAAATCTATATTATATTAAAAGTGGCAAGACAGTGAGAATCATTTTTAGATCATTTTGTCCAACTATGAATCCTAAATTTTCTTAAATGACCATCAAAATGTTAACTCAATAACAAGTTTTAAGTATTTATTTCTTATAACCATCTACAATACTATTAATTAATTTCTCTCAATAAATTATCTTAAATTAAATTACATTATTTTTATTACACATTTAGACTAAAAAAATTTAATTTTGAAAAACTTAATTGAATACTTTAGATTTTAATTTGAATAGTTAGACTAACTTTAACAAAGATTAGTATGTCATAATAATAAGTTGTGAGAATGAGTAGATTAGAATTACTAAATAAGTTTCATAAATATAAATAACACATTATATGTTAAGACTTGCACATATCTATAAGTTATATATTGAATAATAATACATTAAAAGTCACATGAGAATAAAACATTTTTTATGTATGATTTTATCATCTATTTACTATTTTAATGCTAACATTTATTATTTTAAGTTTAAATATGATTGATTGACACTTATATTTATACATATGTTTAACGAGTTCATTTAATAAAAATAAATAAAATTATTTTAATGATTATTTTTAATATATTAATTATTAATTTTGATTAATTAATAATTAATTAAATTATTTTTAAAGTTATTGTGTTTATTAATTTGTTAACTTTGATTTTTTATCTCTCAGTATTTCTATACTTCTTATAAAAAGATATTTTATTTTTGCCCCCATTTGCACGTATTATAACACGAAAAAATCAGTCAACCGAATTTTGATAATTTATCACCAATTTAATACTTTCATCTATTATAAATAATATTAAACCATCAAACACAAAAATGCTATATCCATTAAACTATTATATCACGTGTAACATGTAGCGCACGACTAGTTTAGTTATGTGATGGGTTCCACATAAATTTTTTAATCTAATTTTAATAAACATAAATTTAAATTATAAATCTAAATTTTTAGGATTTATAATTCAAATATACTAAGTAAACATGCCATCAGTGATTCATTCTTTTGGAAAAAAATATATTAGCAAAATTAGGCATGACCATTAAAAAGGCTAATTATTCCATGACCAGTCAATGTTAACAAAGATTTGAGAGATGAATAAGGTTTTTTGCCAAATAATGGAGAAATGGAGAACACAAATTCCTTTGGCAACACTTTTGAAAAGGACTGTCAGGTGATTGTTAACAAGGATTTAAAGTACTGTCTCATTTATCCATTCTTTTAACTAATTTAGTGTTGAATATTATCAGTTAAATGATTGTTGAACCTATTTTTAGTTCATTAATGTAAATTTAAATTTGGTAATATGAGTTGATAGAATGATTAAGTATTTAGACACACATTATAAAATTATGGACACGAGTCATAGTATTTTTCGATTCTAATAGAATTTGTAATTTTTTTTGACAAAAAAAACTTAAATTCAGATTAATCTACCTATACTCTATATCAATAGACCTAAGGGGTAGAAACATTTTTTTTGACAAAAATTGCTCTCAAGAAAATTTAAATGGATAAGTTTTTTTATTCTCTCTAATACAAATCACATTTTACTATTTCAACTATTGAAAATACAAGTCATGAAAAATGAAGAGATGTGTTAGTTAAATGTAGAATTATGTCAAATAATTGTATGTTGTCCTTTTGTTGCATTGTATGTGTTCTGGATATATTTCGTACTTCTTAGATTTATTGTGTAATTGATCTTAATCATTTACTCAATAACATTAGTTTCATGTGATAATATCACGAATGCATCACGTATTATATATATACTTTAATTAATTATCATAGTTCTTTGATATTTTATTTTAATGCAATCACTTTATTAAAATAAAAGTATTTTATTCTTTAAATTATCATAATAAATGTATTGTATTCTTTTGATTTTCTTAATTATTATGATAATTTATTTTAATAAAATCATTCTACTGTCAGAGTTTATCTAAAATGTGATATAAAACTGTACACTTCGTATTTTACGGATTATACATACACAGTTCAATATATC